>JAFBJT010110793.1:0-15611 GCA_016785325.1 Chascanopsetta lugubris | reverse complement strand
AAAAATACCAAATGGCCTTTGAAGAAAAACAAACAATATGGCTTCACAACATTGAAACAGAGAGTAATAGACATTAGAGCATCGGTCGTATTAGCACTTGTTTTGTGATTAAATTGGATTCTTCCTTTAAAGGTGCAGTGTGTCAGATTTGGTGACATCTAGAGTTGAAGTTAGAGAGGACCCCCTCTGCATTTACTTTGAAAAGCTTCAATTTGCCGTCTGTGTGTGCGATTCTGCCATGCATGACGACCTGAGCATGCAGTGTGCCACAGACCAGGTGGAGTGGGCGGAGTTTTGTGTGGGCGGAGACTTACATCTGGTGAGACAGACAGAGAGACAGACAGACAGACAGACAGAGAGAGACAGACAGACAGACAGACAGAGAGAGACAGACAGACAGACAGACAGAGAGAGACAGAGAGACAGACAGACAGAGAGAGAGACAGACAGACAGACAGACAGACAGACAGACAGAGAGACAGACAGACAGACAGACCAATCTAATGGAAGAATGTGGGTAGTGGCCCCCACAGTAAAATAAATGCCCGGCCCTGCTCTCACTCCAGAGAAGGATATGGTCCTTATGTTCACTCCAGCGAATCAATGTCTCCTCCCCTTCTCGGAAGCATCGGCCATTTTAGGGATGAAGTCAACTAACGACAACAAACCGACAGACGTCTGGATCCGACTTCAACGCAGACAACAACCGAAACGACACTTTACACTTTCAAATGCAAGACTCACTCTCAGCCTCTCCGGCTCGCCTCTACGCATTCAATGCCTGTTGTATTTTTCATGGAGCTGAACGTCCGTCCTTGGGAAAGCGAGAGATGTCAACTCTAACACATACATATATATATATATATATATACATATATTATCTCCAGCTTCACATAACAAGCTCATACTCAGTGAATTCTTCTGAATGAATGTGGCTTGAAAAAAAAAAGCGGCCGTGGCTCAACCAGTCCAGCTTATTCACAGAAGTGAGACTGATCACTGAGTTACTATGTCATTTACATCTGACAGGAGTGATGAATGAGCCAGATGGGAGGCAGTTTGAAAAGCGGCTGCTTTCCAAAGCAGGTGTCAAATAAAATCGCCGACGCCTCGAGTACAAACTATGTGATTTAAAAGGAGTATGAAATTATTTCGGTGGCGGACGTCGTTCAATGAGAAGATGGCGAGCAGACGTTGTTTACTCGCTGCAGCGATCCAACTGTGATGAGTTTGGGCGTGGGAGTAAAAAACAAACCAAAAAAACGATGCAAATTTCGCCACAACTTCGCAAATCAGGATAATACACACGGTGTGTCTGTCAGAGCAAGTCACTTAAACGTGATTCACAGTGTTTCCCATCAGGATTCCTGCACAGCAACTCAAAATTGCCCCATGCATCAACCAGATTGTGCAGCTGCTCACATTTCGTTGTTGGATTAACTGTTGTTAATGCTGTTGTTGCAATCTGTAAATCATTGGATCCAGTACAAATGTGTTTGGAGCCACTGTAACCAGCAGCAGCAGCAGCAGCAGCAGCAGCAGCAGCAGCAGCAGCAGCAGCAGCAGCAGCAGCGTCACAGGCCAAACAAACTGCCTCAAAGACCTTTTCTGGAGGCCAGAAGTTCCATCATTTCCCTAAGGACAAGGCAGAAGTGCTGCTGCTGCCACTGCTGCTGCTGCTGCTGCCGCTGCTGCTGCTGCCGCTGCTGCTGCTGCCGCTGCTGCTGCTGCCGCTGCTGCTGCTGCCGCTGCTGCTGCTGCTGCTGCTGCAGCCAGGGCATCACTTAACTGAGCCTGTCTATGCAACCGCCACCAAGCAGCTGTACGTTTCAGTTCAGGGACTAAAGAGACCTGAACGCTGTCAGACTGCAAATTGCAAAAGGATGTAAAAGAAAGTTTCTGGACAGTTTAGTGTGTAAGAGCAGAGGGAGAGAGGGAGGGAGAGAGAGAGAGAGAGAGAGAGAGAGAGAGAGAGAGAGAGACATAGGGAGAATATGGAAGGTGGGAAAAAACGTGCAGTTCACGGGGCGGCCACTTGAGGCTGAATCCGAAAGTGAGTCAATCCCCAGAGACTCCCACGTTAAAATGTTCCGCTGCAGAGGTGAAGGACACATGTTGAAAACCTTCTTCTCTCACTGGCTTCAGGATTAAAACTCTACAGGAACAAGGGGCGTGGCCTCTTGAGTGACAGCTGGACGGACCTGTTGCGCCGTGTGGGTGCAGTGACAGCACCGCGGGCCCATCCCAGCTCGGCCTGCGCTCCGCCTCTTTGCCCGTTTTTGGATGGACCAGGAAGTGGGAGGAGTCGGGCATCGGCGAGTCGGCCGACGAGTGAACCGCCCACTACGGGCCTCATGGGCACTCGGCAGAAACCTGCGGGTGACGTCACGGACGCCACGTCCATCTTTCTACACAGTCTATGGGTAATCAAAAGACCTGCTTTGTGGGGGGGGGGAGCAAAGGTAGCCACACCCACAAGGCTTATTGGATGTATCTGGATCAACCAGGAAGTTGGAAGAGTTGGGCCTTGGCACAACCACCGTGCGCCTCATGAAAGCACTCTGAAGGTGACGCCCGTCTTCAATAACAGCCTCTGGATAAAAGCTAAAAGGACAAAAGCCGCTTTTGAGCAAAGACCAAATCTGAGCGCTTTCGACCCGTCGACGTCATTTTCCGTCCGTTTTCCTCGTCCAAACGAGAGCGATGGGACGCAGCGCGAGGCCAAGCATCCCACCAGCGCCTCGCTGCACTTCATCACCAGCAACTCATACATATTCAGAACCCGCTCCTCCTCGGTATCAGCACTTCGGGGGCGAGGAGTCAATCTGATTTACCCGCGCTGTAAACACACGGTTTCCACTGTGACATCCGCTCATTGAGGACTTCGCTTCCTCCTGCAAGAGGAGCGCATGGGAGGCACGAACACACACACACACACACACACGCGCGCAGGACTGTTCTCCCTCTCCTCACATCACTGACTGCAGGGCACCACAGCTCTGCGACAGATTCCACGTGCACATGCACATTTACTGTGCACGGTAGATATGAAACACAAAGCTCCGGGCGCCCGAGAGCAAAGTGCATGGTTCGATTCGTGTGCGGCCAAACCAAAGACCACCCCAGCCCACGGGGGGATTCCTGTTGACACAGCTGAGATTCCAACACTCCTCGTCGGGACTCAGATGATCCACAGCGCTGTCGTTCATCACGTCACTGCTGTCGTTCGCTCAAACTTCAAACAGAGCGAAATCACCATTTTCCTGAGGGAGCTTGTACGTTGGAGGGGCTGCGATCTGCACGGCAGGGGGTCTGAGCATAATGTCGAGGTAACACCAGACGAGCGTTTCGCAGAGGGAACGAGGAAATGACAAGTATTTGTATGAATGAATCCCTCGTTTGCTCACTCACACGTTTGAAGCGACGCTATTTCAGTTGACTTCACATGATTGAGGATAGAGTGAGGATTCAGGGCTTCCCCACGATCACACATATACACTGTGTGCCCAGTATGGACATTACTTCTTAATGGGAGGCTCGATGAGTTATTTTTGGGAGGTACTTCACTGCCTCTATGTTTCTATGGAGACACGTCGACTTCCTGCCGCACACGAGCTCCTCAAACTGTTTGATCCACACTAAAGGAAACATGCAAACAATACAACATCCCGCAAGGTGCCACGCACTGTTGATCTGTCCATCTCCCCAGATGTGTCCACACACACACACACACACACACACACACACACACACACACACACACACACACACACACACACACACACACACACACACACACACACACACATTATCCACTCAGCATCCCGGCAGGAGGGTCAGATAATGTATATACCCCACTGTGTGTGTGTGAGTGTGTGTGTGTGTGTGTGTGTGTGTGTGTGTGTGTGTGTACAGCAGATTTACTGTGTATCACAGGGATGTCCTATCTCACATGTCTCTCAGGCTCGACTGCTGCTGATTTCATAGAGACAGAGCAGCTGCATGTCAGGGCTGTTTCCACTGGGATGCGACTCATCCTCAATGTGTAGAACAAACAAACAAACAAACAAACAAACAAACAAACAAATAAATAAATAAATAAATAAGAAGTTGCGGAACTCACCTGACACTCCATATGCGAGGATGACAGCCACATACACACGCATGGCTTTGAGGAAGTTTGTAGTAGTGGAGATAGTGATGATGATGCTGATGAAGATGATGAAGAAGATGATGAAGATGATGGTCCAGTGATCCAAACTGTGCGTGGAAAAAAAAGAAAGAAAAAAAGACGAAAAGCGATCAGCAAAAGTTTACACGTGTCCTCGTGCAGCGTGCGAGGAGAGAGGAAGAGGAGGAGGAGGAGGAAGAGGAGGAGGAGGAGGAAGAGGAGGAGATGACTTCTGGCCGCCGAGGAGAGTCGCTCCGTGTGTGGAGACTTCTGCAAGGGGAGAGAGAGGGGGTGGGGAGAGGGGGAGGGAGAGAGAGAGAGAGAGAGAGAGGAGGGGGGAGAGAGAGAGAGGGGGGGAGAGAGAGAGAGAGAGAGAGAGTCCTGAGAACCAAGCGCACCCGGGGACCGGGCGGAGCGAGACAGCGAGACAGAGAGAGAGAGAGAGAGAGGGTGGGATGGGGGAGAGAGAGGGAGGGGGGGAGAGAGAGAGAGAGACAGAGAGACAGAGAGAGAGAGACAGAGAGAGAGAGAGAGAGACGCAAGGTGGGAGGGGTATGGATCTGTACCAGCAGCGAGCCAATCACGTGTCTTTATTTCATTGATACGGGATGATGGTGGTGGTGGGATTTTTAACCAAGGACGAGCTCAAAGGAGAAGTATTTAAAGGTCTAGTGAGCAAGATCTGGAGACAGATATTCCATGTGGCACAAAAGGGTATTTATTTATTTGTTCATATATTTCATTGAACGAGTTGATGAAATAATTGCATTTTATCAATTAGTTAATTATTTTTTGTATTGTATTGCATTTTGGTTCTATTTTTGCAATTATTTTTATTTTTATTTTTGTATATTTTATTGATAGGATCATGCATTTGTACATTCATCTATATGTTTATTTATTTACATATCTGTTTATGTTTGTTTATTTTTAAGTGCCCCATCAACTCCATATATGAACTGTTGTTTTCATAATCTTTGAATGAGCGCTGTGTGTTTACATCATCATGAGCATGTCCTCCCTACGGAGGCGGCCATGTTGGCGCCACCATGTTTATACAGTCGCCCAGAATGGACAAACTAAACATCTTTAATGTTAAATCGTGTACATCAGAGGTTTTTCACCACATCACAACTTGATGTCACCAAATCTTACACACTGTGCCTTTAAAGGGTTTGCCTCAGCAACCTCTGCAGTAAGAAAGCAACTTGAGATTAATGTTGTTAGTGCAGGTTTATCCTCCTGTGTGTGTGTGTGTGTGTGTGTGTGTGTGTGTGTGTGTGTGTGTGTGTGTGTGTGTGTGTGTGTGTGTGTGTGTGTGTGTGTGTGTGTGTGCGTGTGTGTGTGCGTGTGTGTGTGTGTGCGTGTGTGTGTGTGTGGTCTTGGGACAGGCAGAGAGACATGCAAGGAATCTGACTGCTGGCAGTTATTGGTACTGTACATCTTGTCTTCCTTCCTTCTCTCTCTCTGTCTCTCTCTCTCTCTCTCACACACACACACACACACACACACACACGCGAGCGCGCACAAATGCAGATCACGTCGCTGTGTGTGATGTCTGTGAAGTGAAAGCAAATAGGAGAAAGCTCCATCTTTAAAGCTGCAGCAGTTGACGTTCACCCTTTAAAGGCACAGTGTGAAGGGTTTAGTGATATTTAGATGAACAGTTGCCAATTTATCCCCATGATCCTATCCCTCTCTTCCAGGCATGAAGAAAAAACCCGCATGGTGTCCTTTAGTTATCACTGACACTATGGGTTTGTCGTAACTGTAAAAACATAGTGGTTCAACATGGCCGCCCCCATGGAGAGGACCATGCTGCTCCTGGCGTATGTAAATACAAAGGATGAGTTCATCATCAGGTAAAGGAAACAAACATTTGTCATATTCAGGCGATGTCACGTTGGGGAAAAGGCAGGGTTTTACTTTGATGTTGCAAAAACATTTATTTCTCCGATTTCTCCGACCTCGGCGGGAGTAATTAATTGGTCTTTGATGATAGTTAGGGGGCTGATGAACTATGAATGTACAATGTGTTGGTCTTTGATTGAGTCCAACCTCCTGGGCTTTAGCGGTGGTACACACTCACACTGATTCGAGCTGTTCAGGCGTCTGTTTTCAGTGATAATATCGCCATGAATTCACATTTGAATATTTTTTTCTCAGCCCCAAACAGCGGAAAGGCTCATATTGACAGGGTTTGACAATCATAATAAAAGTTGAACCCACCCCATCGAGGTCACAGGCTCAATTAAAAGCTCATTTTTCATCAGCAAGCGTAAAAAAGGTCTAGTAACACAACAACAACCTTTTTCTGTGAGTGAAGGACCTTGTGATTAACGTTGCTGGTGGCTAAAGTAGAGTTGAGGCCATTACATCCCTCCGCCGTGGAGGGACGAAGCCATGGGATGCTGCCGCACTGCCCCCCTGGGACCGGTGCTGCCACCTCGGCCACACACACACACACACACACATATCTCACTCCTCCATTTCTGACCAATCACACGATAGCTCTCGGAGTCCATACGAGAAAAAAGTTCTGCCCGGATCATGTTGCAAGAACAAGCTGCGAGAACAAAATGGCGTCATTTTGTTCTCGCAGCCCCGGGAGCCAAAACCAAGTATGCAATGGCCTTTGGCAGCTCGTGGAAATGCTACCACTTGCAAATGGAGCCCGTGGCCGGTGGAGTTGGTGGCGACAGTGGAGCGAGTGGCTAGTGGAGCCGGTGGCTAACGGAGCTAGCCGCTACACCAGCCTAAACTGGAGGATGCGTATGGAGGAGCAGGGCGGACGAAAATGACACGGCAGTCATCACAGAGCTCCTCGACAGAGGCGTTTGCTTGGCCCCCTGAAGACGCGCTAGCTGGCTATTTAGCTACATACACTGCTAGCGCTCGGGGCCGAAGGCCACGGCGCACGTCACGTCACACTTCATGCGCCCGACGCAAACAATTTGTCAGAGAAAGAGTAACTTGGGTCAACTCACATTATAAATGCGCAAACCTTTTAGTTTTTTACATTACAGCTTATTTACGCAACGTCTTTAACGATTAAAAAAAATAAAAATAGAATAGTTTCCGAATGCAACTTCACTGCCTGTTCACTTACGGCAAGGACAAGGACCGTGCAAAGGACCTCAGTAAATCAACATCCTCTCAGCAGTAAAGCCGCTGTCTTTGAAATAAACAAATAACGGGGAGAGTCATTTTAAAGATGTGGTTTCAGGTTGCAGGTGAAAAGACCGGAACAATCTGCTTTCAGCACATCACACGTGTTTGACTGTCACCGATCAGAGTCTCTGACGAGTCTCACTTTGTCAGCTCACCAGATACAAATCAGCCCTGTGGGTCCCTAACAAGCATCGGCGCCTTGTGATGTTCTCTCAGTCAGAATGAGCCGAGTTACGCCGCGATAGAGACATCGACAAACGCATCTTCAGATCTGCTCTCTGTTCCCCGGAAAGGGGGTGGCAGGTCTATTTTTAGGCTTGGCTGCTCCAAAACGCAGGATTTGCATGAGTTGTTGTGTTGGTCGGGGCGCACAGCATTTCTCCTTGGAGCCAGTTCAAATCAAAGGGGAAAATGAGATGAGATGTGAATAAATGTCAGCATGGACGTTTTGGACTCCACGTAGCTGTCCTTTATCAGTATACGGCCAATCATGTCACTGTGATAGCCTCCGTTTCTGAATCCGCTCGTGCCTCGGATGGAAGTGGTTGTACAAATGTAATGTTGTGGCTGACGACAAACGTATCGACGTGCACGAGTGTGGTTTCAGAAAACACTCACATTTACATGAAGGTGAGATTCAAGACACTTGTGGCTGAATGTGAACCATCAAATCTGATCTGTATTCGGTGGAATGGACCAATGAGACGGGTGTATGACCTTTATATTGCAGCCAGCCACTAGGGGGGGCAGAAGAGAAATGGTCAGGCTTAAGTATCAGACACAGTGTGTCGGCGATAATGAGTTGACTGGTGTTGTGGAGTCCTCATTGCCATGGTTACATTGGTAAACCAAGGGGCAAAAGCAATGAGTTGATGCTCAAGTGGCAACCTCCGGCAGCTGACGGATGGGGCCCAATACTGAAATGGAAACACGTGCAGTTCACAGGGTGGCCACTTGAGGCTGGCTCCAAAAGCGGGTCAATCCCCGTTGAATCCAATGCAAAAAAGTCAACACGCCTCTTGGGTGACACCTGGGCCGCGGTGGCACGTTCTGTGGATGCAGTGACATCACCACGGGCCCATCCTAAGCTCCACCCATTTTGGATCAAGCAGGAAGTAGGAGGAGTTTGGACTCGGCAAGATGGCGTCAAGTGAACCGCCCACAACGAGCCTCATGAGCACTCTGCAGAAACCTATGGGTGACGTCACTGACGCGACGTCCATCTTTATTCAGTCTTATTATGATTGTTATTATTATTATTATAGTCATTCATTCAATAAATGCACAGTGACAGAAGAGAACAGTGAACCTGTCGGAGTGTTTTTTCATAACTAGCTCTGAAGTTCATTTCAATTCATCTTTGGAGCCTCAAGCGACAACTTCGGCTCCAAGAGCTGCTTATTTTTTTATTCATGCCAATTCCGATTCCTGATATCCTCCTGCTGGCTTTAAAAAAACAAAACAAAAATAGACCTTCATGTTAGACAAGGAACATGTGTGTTAGAGATGGTGATTTTCAGGCGGGTGTGTTGGACCCAGTCCAGGGCCAGTGGGAGAACGGGCGCTGCCCACCTAAGCCTCTACACCTTAACCTAAGCTCTGACTCTGACACCTGAAATCCCAAGTCCAAAGAAAAGGAGCAGTGGAGTCCAGCAGAGTTGAATCCACAGAGCTTTATTATCCAAAGCGGGAAACAAAGCCCGAGCAGTTCCGCAGAACAACTGCCCAACAAGGGCAAAACTTCATTTTTGGAGTGTACATCGTGGCTGTGAGGACGAGGCGCCACACCATTTTACATATTGATTTTACCTGGTGTTTTGGTTCAGTTCCATTTACATAATCTGTCCCTCCGGCTCCCCTTACACAACGTCTCACTGGAATCATGTTGTCATCCTTATCATGTTTTACAGCCGGGCACCACAAGTCCCAGACTCTGAGGGTGGCCGTAAATTCAAATGCCAGGTTCTATCGAGGACACATCGCAGGGCCGTAAGGCAGCCAATAAGATGCCGGGCAGTTGCCCCCGCCCCCCCCCCCCAGGTGCCCCCTGGCTACTAATCATATGCGACATTGGTGTGTTTTATATATTGCTGTACTCCTTAACGAACAATCTCAAGGGACATTTTCCTAATTAACGAGCAGGTGCACCAGGCCGTTTTTTTTGTTATCTAACGAGGCCAATGGCGCCATCTAGTGGCGGCAGACACACACAGACAGGTCATGAGGCGGTCAAATACAGTTCAACACAGGTCAACACAACGGCCCTTGCATATAATGGCCTGGTAATAATATATAAAGAGTAATAATAATACATCAAAAAAATAATAACAAGAGAAAACATCTCCTATGGTACAAAATTGGACACTACAATGGAAGGGACTGATACTATCATGTGATCAAAAATACTTTTGTAATACAACTAGGTGATTATAAATTCATTCAAATGTCAGTATGTGATTGTTTGGGAAAATATTTTTTGAGCTCACAAAAATGACCAAAAGCATACACAGTGCACCTTTAAGGTCATTAGCCGACAAACAGAATTTGCCGCCCCCAGGCTTCAGCTGTATCTCTGGGCTGGAGGAGGGCGGCAGGCTGGAGTGCCACCGATAACGAGGCAGAGATAAATACTGAATTCAAAAGTGACAACGTGAGTTGATTCACTAATCCAACATATCTGTTGTTGGAGAACGGGAGCAAAGCGCACTGTGGGCAGCTCCTCGCTGAAGTTGTCTGCTTTTGTGTTTTGGTTCCATTCAGCCGCGTTCACTCAAACTGGGCAAGAGACGAGAAGAAGAAGAAGACGAAGAAGAAGAAGAAGAAGAGTGGGAGGAAGAGCAGACAGAGGAGGAAGAGGAGGAGGTGCTCGTCAGACCTTACACCAAATTGCATAGTGGAAAAGCCAGTCATGGCCAAACCGCAGCAGGAGAAGCAGTGATGTGAAAAATGTGATCAATGTTTGGAGGATGTGTGAAGAATGCATTTTGTTTAGAATGAAGATAAATGTGATTTCGAGGTGTGTGTGTGTGTGTGTGTGTGTGTGTGTGTGTGTGTGTGTGTGTGCGTGAGAGAACATGTTTGTAGAACTGTAGTCTCCTTTCTTCACTTCCTGTCGTCTTTACACCTTCAAATGAAAGGTGCAATGTGCAGGATGGAGGTGATGATGCTGTGGTTACGTTGCCGCTCACCTTCCCCTTCCCACCTTCGTTTCAAACGGTCACATAATCATTCATCATCTTAATGATGACCTCATCTCACTTTACAGGGCTTTTAATGCAGGCTTCACTATCTCACCGCCTTCAGCCTCGTTTACTGTCCGAATCTAATGACTTTCTTTAATGATACGGTTTTTTAATTTACTGCTTGTGGTTTTAACAATGTCAACTGCTCCCTGTGTTCACCTGGTCTGTATAAGACTATTCAATGAGACTATTTATAAGACTTGCAAGAAGGCGAATTATTATTTTTGAATACCCTTGAAGAACTCTTTACAAATTGATGTAATGGGTCCTTTCTTCTGGTTGTTATGATACTCACCTAATGGACCAATGAATGCCATTTTTGATCATCAAAGGCAATGCGGCAGAGGTGAGGAGTATTCAGCTGCACCACGTAGGTGAGGGTCAGGGTTTTGGCTTTTGTTTCCTGTGTGTGTGTGTGTGTGTGATTCTGTCATGCTCGATGTTCACACATGTAAGGATGGAACGCAATCACGCCCAGCTGCGGGAGGTCGCCTGCGTTCACAGTGACGTCCCACTTTAGAAAACCACCCCCGTTGCTGTGCTTTTGAAATCAGTGCCTTTCTGGATCTTTGAGCAAACGTTTTCTATTTTTTTTAGTTGGACTCTAAAAAACAAAATCTATCATTTTCAAGACAAACAAAAAAATGTATACATTGTGCAGCATGTTAAATAATAATTAATTTCATAATTTCTGATTATAAAGTTATGTTGTTTGTACATCCATTTGAGTTACTTGATAAAATAGCTGTATCCATAAACACACAACTGTTTGCATCTCCCTTTCCAAAGTCTCACTCACTCAGATAAACAAAAACGCAGCGTCACAGCAAAGTGAAAAACCAGCCCGTCTGTCATTTGCTCATCTTCCATTTGAAAAGTGGTAAATAATCACATTTTGCTAAAGCCTGCGAGCGCGAGACGTCAGAATCCCTTCTCCTATGATCTTACATAATCTCGTTACGCTAAACCTGCAGCGGAGAGCTTCAGGTTTAATTTCACGAAGAATGAATTCACAAACATGACAGGAAAAGTAAGAAATTGATATTCATGATACTGAGCGAGGAAGTGGATCAAGACACGCTATTTCAACAATTCAGAAATAGAAGCTGTCGCAGAGACGAACAGACGGGCAACAAACAACACACTGTTACGAAGGCTCCTTCATGAAGTTCATCGTCGAGTGTAAAAATGACCAGGAACAGAATAGAAATAACATCATTGTTCATTTTATCCCTCTTGTTTTTTTAAATATTTAATATTGTTTTTAAATCCGTTAAAGGTGCAGCGTGTACAATTTTGGTCATTTCTGTCACTTCAAAAAACAATTACCATCACTCTTATATGAGCCAATTCACGTATGCGTACACGAGGGCCAGGTCCGCTTTACGGGGGCCGCCATGTTTTTACAGTAGCCCAGAGTGGACATACTAAACCTCTTTTGAGTTTTAATGACAGCTGAAATCTAGGTTCTACTGCATGATCAGAAGGGTGAGGGTGAGGTGCTGGATACAACATGCAACTTCACCTGTAGATGTCACCAAATCTTACACAATGCACCTCAAGCTCGACCAAAGTTAGGCAAAGGGCTGGATCATCCATGATGAACGTCCTCAGAAAGCACCAAAACACTCCACGTCCAAAACACCCATATTACAGAGATCAAATTGTGGGGAATAGAAATGACGTGTTTTATAACACGAATGAAAACCTGACTTTGTACATTGTGTAAAACCCTGTGTGCGTGTGTCAATAAAGAACAATGCAGCTGTGATTTTGTGTAAATCAAAGGTGTGTACTCTCTGTGAGTGGTTTCACAATAAAAAGCTTTTCAAGTAGGAGATGGTTCAAGCTGGAAAACACCACGTGTTTGTGTGCAAACATGAAATGAATGGGTCACTTTAGGAGCTGTTCATGATCTATAATCAGCTGTATTGTGCTTCTGTTTGCAGCTTCCTGTCACACAGGCTTCAAACACTACACCAACACAACCATCAGGGTTCAGGGTCACACCACATTGGGATGGAGACGTAAGGAAAACTGACTGACCGGTCAATCAAGCCAGTCATGTGACCAGAACCAATCAACCAGCAAATTAACTGACCCACCATCCAACTCTCCTTCCAAATAACCAACTATTCAGCCTTTTGATTTTCAACATCCTGACCAACCAACTTTTCAACCGAACAACCCACCATCCAACAAACCAACCAACCAACCAACCAACCCACCATCCAACAAACCAACCAACCAACCAACCAACCCACCATCCAACCAACCAACCAACCAACCCACCATTCAACCAATCTGACATCAGACCAACCAACCAACCAACCAATCATCCCATCATCCAACCAACCAGCCAAACATCCAACCCACCATTCAACCAACCCGACATCGGAAGCCAACCCATTCACAAAAATGTAGTGAATCAAATCAAGTTCAAGCTATTTGATTTAATTTAACTTGATAGAAAACTCTACATTTGATTCGACCCTGAACATCAATCAACATAAAATTATGTTTAAAAAAACAAAACATTAACATGTAATATGTAATTTAAATGCATAAGAAATAGTCAGGGAGCAGAGAGCAGTCAGAGAGCAGTCAGTATAAACTTTTTTATACTTAAATAAAAAAAACGTTTTTCATACAGTGGCTGCTATTTAATTTCAAAGTCAGATTATTTCCTGGCTAAATAATGAGCCGGGCTGATTTAATATCTTTCAATCCAAAAGCAGATGGGTGCGAGAGGAGGCCAAGAAAAAAACATGAAATGTCACAGTTCAAAACTGTATTGGTGGTGTTTATTGTTACAGCACTTAATAATTGTGTGGGCTCGATCATATGAATGGGAAGGGAAATGATGTCTGAGTTATACGACAACAGCAACACTTATAAAAACGTGGGCTGAGTGCATGAGGTTTGTTCAGTCGCCATCTTGCCGGTGCCTAACTCCTCCCACGTACGAGCTAAATCCAAAAAAGGGCAAAATGGCGGAGCACAGGTTGAACTGGGAGGGGCTACGTCCAAACCACACCCATGGCCCAGAATGCCCTGTTAGCTCGGGCTAACGAGCTGAGCGGCTCCGGGCGGCGCCGAGCTAACAATGACGTTCCCTGTCAATCAAGTGTTGATGATGCATCATTTCTAACCTCAATGGGACAAATGGGACTGATGGAGACCAAAGTTGGACTTTGTACCAGTACTTTGAACATGTTTCATTCTCCTCTGCAGTTGATTATTTTAACATGGGAGTCTATGGGGATTGACTGGCTTTTGGAGCCAGCCTCTAGTGGCCATCATTTGAACTGCAAGTTATCTCATTCCTGCCACTATTCAGCTCACGATTGGATGTCAAGTCTCTATATGTGGAGTAAAGCCCCTCACAGAAAGAACTATTGTCTTCTCATGATATTTTGGCAATACGTTTTTGCTGCATCAGCAAAATTCGAAACAGCTCACTACCACGCTATGTTGTGAAACTTGTGGAACAAAGGCAAAAACAAATCTAGAAGTTATAAGTAGACAAAGCTGAAAAGCCTTCGATTACATCCTGGTTCGACAACCACAGTGAAAACGAAAGGTCTTTAAAGTTCAAGTGTTTCAAGGTTGATTCGGGAGAAAGAGTCTGATCCACGTTGACAGAGATCGTCGTGTTCTTTTGAAACGTTGCATCACCTTTACCCTCACATGTCTTTGTCTGCCTCCTTCCATGTGTCCCAAGCTGTCAATCAAACACGTGAGCTCGGGCAAACATGGCTCTGCATGTGGAGATACGTCGGGTGGAAACTGATTCAGAATCTATACAAACTAAATCCCCTTAGGTGGCAACGCATTCAGAGGATTGACCTGAAATAGACGAATTATATTTCATCACGCACCCAAAATGGATAGCGTGCGATCATTGGTTCAATTTACGGGTATCAAAACAAAGCAGGCATGCGCTTAAAGGTGCTGTGTGTATGATTTGGTGACATCTAGAATCAAAAGAAAAAATGTGTTTAGTCAATTACACGTGCCACTTCCTGTATGTGGCAATATATTCAGAGTGTTGACATTTTCACGTGTATGTAAATGAACATATCAAGTATGAAGACAGTTATTTTACAATCTGTTAAGTGGTAATTACATTTAGTCCCATGATTAAAACCGGCCCCTTGAGAGTAACCGTCATGCTGATGTGGCCCTCGGTGAAAATGAGTGTGACCACCCCCCCTCCCCCGCCCCCACACCCCCACTCCCCCCGGCCTTCATAGAGGACTTTCTAATGCTCGATAAGGCAAATTAGAAACCACATCACAACTCTCCAAAAAACACTTCACTCCACCTCTTCTGTTTTTATTCCTTCGCCTCGTCCTTCGCTTCCACATCCAATTTTTCATAAACCAGCGTGGCAGCTAATTACACCTCTTTCCTGCCCCCGGCTTCTCTCCATTTCAGCCTCTGACGCAGCAACTGATCCATATCTAAAAAGTCCTGCTCATTTATTTATACGCACCTCAGTGAATTCTGAGCAGGACTGTGGAAGGAAGAGGAAACACCGGTGCCGGTGCATATTTGATTTTGTTTCTTTCCGGAGCAGCCGGGTCAGAGAGACGGTCAAAAAGCTTTAGCCGCGGTGCCCATCAATATATTACAACTGAGCAATTACAGAAGCAATCAGAGTTTAGGTTTGATTGATTTTGTTCCGTAAAACCTGTTTTCCCTGTTTCAACAAATGCAATAAAAGACATTTATATTTGAAGGGATGTCTAGTTCAGCTCCTCTCTCTACCTCACTGGGACGTTTCCACTTTGAATTAGTCTCAAACTCAAAGAGCAGGGCTGTCAAACATGTGGCCCACGGGCCGGAACCAGGCCGCCAGACACCCTGATCCGACCCGTGGAATGTTTTTGCAGAGTGTTCAAATTTCAGGGAGGAAGATGACCTGCAGTTACTATGCCGGGACACAAGGGGGAGTCATGGCATGCGTACATGTACAGTATATATACAGAGAGAAAGAGAGAGAGAGAGAGAGAGAGAGAGAG
>JAFBJT010110792.1:58087-89506 GCA_016785325.1 Chascanopsetta lugubris | reverse complement strand
CCCCCCCCCCCCCCCCAACACACACACACACACACACACACACACACAAACACACACACACACACCCCACCACCACCATCACTACTAGCGCTGGAGGATGCTGCATGTACCCTGAACCATGTGTGTGACTCTAACACTTGGTTCCTGTCTTTCTTGTGTCCCTCTCCTCCTCCCCTCACACCTTGCATGCTACTGTGTCTGCTGTGACTGATCCCAGGGCTTAAAGGGACATGCAGGGGAGAAGGTAAGTTTAGGAGCATGACGCTTTTAGCGGGAGTTTGCAATTCAGCACCAGGCAAAGACAAACTGTTGCTTTCTCCTCTAGTGCTGTGGCTGTGGTTTGCTGTCTTACATTTGTCACCTGTGGCGAAGCCAATCTGTTTGTCAACAGTGCAAATGGGATGAGTCAACATAAACTGTTGACGTGTGAAATGGGGTGTCATTTAGACAATAGCTGTGTCTCATTTCAACTGACATCGCAGTGGCACCACTAGACCGTTCCACACAACACTTGGAATTTTCACTTGGAATTTGCATTTCAGACCCCTGCAAACTAAGACCGCATCCATGTGGATTTTGCAGTCCATCATTTCCCAGAATGCACCGCGCTCAACCGGCGAAAATTGTAAAAAAAGCATGGCACTTGTAAGCGGAGTGAAAAATGCGGAAGCAGAGATCGACTGACTTGTTTGAAATGTTGATTTGTGGAGTTAAGACATTAAAAACCTCTGGTATTGTGAACTTAGCATCTTGGTTAGCCACGTTAGCTGCTGTGACTTAGCATCTTAGTTAGCCACATTAGCTGCTGTGTGAGCAGCTCCCTGCCTCAGGAGCTCAGCATTTAACAGGAAACACCTGTAAGAGTTCACATTTCACGTTGATAGATTGAATTAAAATACAGCAGATCCGCCCCTCGTTTAAATGTACAATAATGAATTCATGAAGGTGATTATCAAAATGTTAGTGTCTTTGTTTTGTAATATCTTTTCTACCAATAGAAATGACAAAAATGACCCTAAAGCTTAGACACGTGCACCTTTAAGCAATGATTTCCCATTTACCTGTTACCTTCAATATCATTGATACTCATAAGGGTGTATCCTTATCAAAGGTTTTACAGCACCTTTCATTGGTCCTGTATAAGTCTTTCAGATTTTTACCACACCTGAAAGTACCCCTCGGATGCTGTTGTTGTCATCACCTCTGGCAGAAAGTGAACCTTGGCTCCCCTCCACCAACAGTGGCTTCATTATCAACAAAGGAGGGTTGTGTTGGTAGACCGTTTGGGGGGGAGAAGTCATCGTTGCTGATCCTGTTGTTGTTATGATGATCTGTTTCCAAAGGATCAGCATATGCATTCAACATCTGTCGCCCTGACAGTCGATATCTGAGCCATCACCGTTGCGATCACTGAGGGCGAGCATCTTTCTCATTTCGAGGGATAACTGCTATGCTGCATGCTTTTTATGTGCCATCACACGAATCCAACTCATCCAGAACTTCACTCCAATGAATCCATCTTTCATGGGCTCCCAAGAATTATACAGTTCCGGTCATGTCACAATTTCCGCTAAACATGTGACACTTCATACAATGCATTGAGACCTTTATTTATTTCAATATTTGATGAATCTGCATTGAAACATCACTCAGTGACATTTTTAGTGCATTACATAACACTATAAATCAATTTTTACTGAATAGCTGACATTACAACAAGCTAATGACAGATGCACAAATTCCTTCAAATGTGTGTGTAGCATTTCCACAAACATTTAAAATGACTTAGTGTGAATGGAGCCATTTCAAAGAACTGCCAGCTAGAACATTTTTGAATGTTGTTTTTGGACAAAATGTTAAAACAATTTTATGAGACAGGAAATGTATTGCCACATTTATGAGGCCTTGAGGATAAAGACACAGTATTCTTCTAAGAATATAAGCTCATACAAACACCCCACAAAGCCCCTTTAATGCTCAGGCCTCATCAAACTTCATTGATGGACAATATTTTCCCATTTTTCTGTTTAAAAAAAAAAGTTGCAGTGCTAATCAACTTTCATCAATAATAAATAGATTGGCCATATGTGTGTGATGAAATTATCATGAGATTGAACACCCCCCTGCTTTTTCTGGCGTTCATCTTATTTATTTCTTTGTTTTCTTTTTCTTAAAACCTGATACACTAGATTCATTCTCATCCAGTACAAGATGATTTGTGATGTGTGGGGTCGAGTGCTTTGAAAAGGGAAACACACAGCACATTCTTGACTGTCTCACCACCGTGATAAGTGTGGCTGTTCACCAAGCATGAGGAAACAGAAATTGTAGCCCGGCTCCCAATTGCATGGATATGAAGTGCCTGCTCTTTGGATCACTCTTCGGGAGAAGAAAATAAAATAAAATAAAATAACGGTTTAGATGACTAAAATAATCTCTTTTTATTTCTGTGCAGAGAACGCACACAGACTGGGCCCTTTATTAGGAACAACATAGCAATACTAAGAAGGGCGTCATCATTCTCTAATAAAGGTTTTCATGTCACTGAAGCCAATGTCCCCATTTAACGGTCATCCATGAACCAATGATCTAACCCAACACATTGACACGCTTCTTGAAGCTTCTTGCATCATGTTTTTTTTTCAAAGCAAAGTTGATAAAGTTATTGTTCAGCGTTCAGAGCATTACACTTGTGCATGTCCACTCTCTCTGGACAAGCATCCAGAGAGGTAGTATTCACTGTTTGTCTTGGAAGTCGACGCGTTGTATGTAGGTGCTGCTCGAGTGATTTTCGCCATCTGGGAACTACTGTATTTACAATTTGGAGAAATGTATCAATGCAGTGCTGAATTTCACTGATCTCTGGGGTTGACAGAGAAAGGATCTTATGTGTTCTTCCTCTCTTACTATCTGTCCACAGGGAGCACCAGGCGAGCCAGGTCTATCTATCATCGGACCAAGAGGACCTCCTGTTAGTATCTTCACATGCTCCCACACCTAATAAACCTCTTATCTTCAATTACTGCTGCTGGCCTGTGCGCCAACATTTTTTATGGGCTACCACTTGAATGGACCTCTGCTAAACACATCAGGTTCTCTGACACTAACATATATTTTTCAGGTCTGTTGATTAAACCAGACAATTTGAGAGATCTGTACCGTCCAGACTCGAGAGCTTCTGGGCTCGGGTTTTGAATCGTCTTTGTTCAAGAATGGACACATTCACCTTGAATGATAGAATAAGGAGTTTCTTTACCGACTGTGTGGAGAGAGGCACTTTGATCAACTGGATCGAAGGTGTAATTTGGCCATAAATGGATCATTAGTCATGCGTGTTTCCTCATCCTGGTCCAACTTTGGCCATACAGTCCTCAATGGTTCCTCTTGTTAAATCTTACTTAACTGTTTTTTTTCCAGTTCAGTTTGATGAGATTTAGATGGAATAACTCATGGAATCCTAGCCTACTAAAGTGGAGCAAACATCTGTTTTTCTAATTGATGGCTATTACAATCTATACCTGTGAGCCCACACATCCTGGATGGTAATAGGCATTTCTAATGAGTAACAGGCCGCGGAGGAGGCTCTGCACAGTAGGAGCCAGGTTTAGAGCTCAGAGAGCCAGTCAGTCCCCAACACCTAGAAACATGTTTATACCACAGCAGTCAAAACGGGAGAAACTCCAGCCGTGACCCAGGGGAAAGGATTCTTAGGAGCATTGTTATTGGGTCATCAGATCGGCCCTTAGATATTTTCCACTGAGAGACAGGTTGTCAACCTCACATCTTGACTGTTGATGGCAAATAGCTGACGTTGACTAATGGGCTTTGGCGAAAGCTGCAAGTCAATCAAATCGTATTCAGTGACTTTGATTAAATAAAGAATCGTTTAAAAAAAGGAGAGTGTATCTCCTGCTGATTCACACACCAGATGTCAAGAATTGCAATTGCTACAAACACGCTGATGGATGTTCTGCTTCTTTGCAGGGACAACCTGGAACAAGAGGTTTTCCCGGTTTTCCAGTAAGTCTTAGTGACTGTGACATTTTGGGGTCAATTCTGTGAATGATGCTTTCAATGTTTTAAACAAATGTTTGTTTGAATGTATTCAAGTGTAGTTGAAATACAAAGGTACCGATCAAGGAGCAAAGGATAACATCCATAGAAAGTTGGAAATACTTAACATTTAGAATATGCAGTGTAGAGAGAGCGTTAGTCGATGGAGGAGTCCCCCTTTGTTCCCTCTGTACATTCTATTCTTTGTACCATGGGGTTAGAGGCGCTGTCCTCTGAACAGAGGGTCGGGTGTTCGATTCCCGGCTCCCCCCACTCCACATGCTGTAGTGTCCTTGGGTAGAACATTGAACCCCATACTGTATGTATGTACTTATAGATACAAAGTGCTGCAAATAGAAGCACAGTATGAATGTTTGTGTTGACTGGGTGAAAGTGACCTTTAATATAAAGCACTATGAGGGGCCCTCAAGACTTGATAAAGCGCCATTTACTATTACAGTGTTTCTCAACTGGTGGGTCGTGACCCAAAAGTGAGTTGCGAACCTGTTTTCAGTGGGTCATAGGCCTTTGCCTGGCACAGCCTCTGCTTTTATTTTGAAGACAATTGTTTATGCATTTGATGTTGATTTGGGTCACGGTCAGTCGTATTTTTTTTTATAGCAGACTTAAGTAGTTAAATAGAAAAATACATTCACATCTACACCTACTTTCCTTTCAATATAGGGTTGTTTCTGAGTGTCAACTGTGCTATGGATGTTTGCCTTAGTACATAAGTCATTTTATGATTATTTGCTTGGCTGCTGAGAAATGCAGTTGCTGCAGATCATGTGAGCTCTAATCTCTCTCTCGCTCTCGCTCTCGCTCTCTCTCGCTCTCTCTCGCTCTCTCTCGCTCTCTCTCTCTCTTCTATAATTGTAGGGTCCCATTGGGTTGGATGGCAAGCCTGTGAGTTTTCTCCAGTTTCTCCTGCCAAGTAGTGAACTAATTGATCTCTGCTCACCCTGTGACATCATCCAACCGCTCTGTAGAAAAAGGCCATTCAATAGGCTAAGAATGACAGCGGTCATTAAAAAAAACAAAACAAAAAAAACTCTTTAAAATGAGTCTACTTTTATTCCAGGGTGGGTCAAACAGGATAAGGCAGTTTCCAACAGCCTCTACAACAAAACGACTAAACCAATCAATTTATTTAGATTCTGTGATTTAATTCCCTGCACTCACGTCTGATTGTTTACACAGGGTCAGAATGGACTGAAAGGAGACATGGTGAGTATTTCCTGGATATATCAGCATGATTGCATTGATAAATCATTATTACTCATTGAATTTACAACGACACTGACGCCACTGCTGGTGTCCCTCAGGGTCACCGCGGTTCCAAAGGACAGCCTGTAAGTTTCTGAAATCTACAATTTTAAGCTGATATCCCAATTTAATGAACAGTAACTGTATAACCACTTTTTGTTTTTATTGTTGTTTTTTTACTTTGTAGGGAGAACCTGGACCCAAGGGGGAGAAGGTACAGATTGATTTTTGTTTGTTTCAAGCAGTAGATATTTAAATGCTCAAAAACACTGGATCCTACATTTTCAACAATACAAAGGGATTCTTTATTTTTGCCTCCAACTGTCTAATGCCAATTAACCTATCGTTAAGCCCCGCCCCCTTGGCCACTCAGTGTTAGAGACATATTGTGGGATGCTGTAGAGATATTTTGGGAACAGAGGGACTACTCATCTCACAGAGAAGCCATCAAAAGGGCCATCACTGTGCCATGGGGAATGTATTCAGAAAAGGTAGATACAGGGAGGTACGAGACGAAGTTGGTGGTTCCAGATCCCAGTCCATCAGGGAGAAGCTGCATCTTGTCAGCTTTTTCAACAGTGATGTCGATTGTGAAAGAGCCAAAATACTATGATGAAAAGAGAGGCCGAGCTAACGCCACGATGCTTAGCTGCAATTGGCAAATGTAACATCATAGTCTGATTTCTTATGTCATTATATTCATAAAATATAGTAAACCGAGCTAAAACGATGCTGCCCTAACTTAGAACAAATATAGATATCCTTGTTGATCTTCAGGTTGAGCTGACTGTGTGGTCTGTCACACGGTTTAATCCATAGGCACTTTTCGTTGTTTGAGGTTAAAGGAATGGAATCAAATAAATTCCTCTCGGGATATCTCGTGTCGGTATTATATTATGACACGTACACCATGAACACCATTAGCGTGATAAATGTCTCTGAAACCGGAGCCAAACAGAAGTTTCCAATGTGTTTCCATCGCGCAACGGGGGCCAGATGTCCGAGTGTATCGCGGTGCTGGGAGGAATGTGACTGGACCCTGACACATGAGGGCGGGACTTAGCGATAGGTTATAGTTATGGTTATGTTTAAGTCCAATACAAATTATTATGACACCAGCAGTGAGTTCCCTTTGACTTTTCAAAGTTCTTTCTATACTGAACTGGCCCTAACTTGATATGAAAGTGTTTATGTGAAGGTTTGTGTAAAAACATCTGATATCTGATTGAGTTTGTCCCTCTGTTCCAGGGCGTCTGTGGAGACTACACCCACCGGGTACGAATACACTTTGGGCAATTCATTCTTTCGCGCTCCCATTTCCTCATGGATGTTTCAGGTAGAATTCCGACATGGAGACAACTCTCGCGCAGCGACTTAACATTATACAAGTTGAATTTGTACCATTGTCAATACAGTGTTGAGTTTGAACAGGAGAAATCTGGAGAGCCATATGCGTGCAAGTGCCGTAATCTTTACTGCACTTGCTCTGCAGCTCTTTGGTCCATGATCTCTAGGGTTTGGGGTAGTTGGAAAAAGAAAACACAGGGCAATTACCAGCAGCACAGTCAGACACGATAAGAGCCTGTGTGGTGGTGCCAAGAATGAGTCTACTGTGTACGGACTTTTCAGATAGCTTAAGTCCATTTTCAGCTAAATTCAACCTTTCAGTCATCAAACCACTACAGTTATTAAAGCCCGAATAACAGTGTGATGCAGGTCGAAATGTGTCGTGGCTGTTATCAACAATATATAACCTTGTGATACACATCTCTGGACTGCGAATGCCTCAGGCCTGGCACATTTCAGACCGGGGAGTCCAAAGGAAGAACGAACCAGAAGAGGTTTGGGGAGTCAGATGTTTAAAGCCTGGATAGAAACCAAAGTGCCAAACAGCTGTATGCCTCCCCGATTTCTTTTTCCTCCTCTCAGGCCCCGACCACAGTTTTACGTGAGGTCCAGGTCCCTGTGTGTGTGTGTGTATGTGTGTGTGTGTGTGCTCACACTCCAAGTCTCAATCTTACAGAAAAACCCTTGGGGGGGTTAATGAGAGTGATTGTTGCCGTTGGCGAATGTAAAGGGTTTTACTTTTCGCAGAGTTTTCCTTTCAAGGTAAAGCCAGAGCGAGTGAAACACATCGTCACGTCAGTAAACAAAGTTCTGCAGCTTAATTGCCCCCTCTGCTTTTCGCCAGTCTTTTAAAGATGTGGGGGGACCCTTGATGGCCCCCTGGTAACAAAGATGGCCCTTTCCAAAGCCATAACTTGTCTGTAATTTGTCTATTTTGGTTTACGTTGGAAACATGATGTGGAGACCTTTGTGTAGGAAGAGCTCCTTTGAACCCTTCTAATTCTTAGTTTCAGGTTTGTATTCTGTATTTACTCTGTTTTTATACTATGTTTTCCGAGTGACTCAGGTAAATCCTTCTCTGAACCAAATGTTCTCTGTGCCTGGATTATGGCTCATTGCCATCATTGTCAGCACTGACTGAAATTGCCACTTCCTTGGTGTAGGACCTCTTTGTACAGGACCTTCCATTGAAAACCCTGGCTGCCTTGCGCTCCAGTCAGTCTCTGGTGTTAAAGGTTTGTGGGGGGACTCCACACCCTGACAAGATAACCCTCAGCTGGGGTCTCACCAAGTCGTGCCGCAAAGAGAGCCAGTGCCCATGAGCCAGGACTGTCTACCCTCTGCTCTCCACCCACAGGAAAAACAACACAATGATCAGACATTAATTCCTCAACGGACATAGAATAATGATTATTAACAGTCTTTTGATTTTGATA
Source organism: Chascanopsetta lugubris (assembly GCA_016785325.1). Taxonomy (NCBI): domain Eukaryota; kingdom Metazoa; phylum Chordata; class Actinopteri; order Pleuronectiformes; family Bothidae; genus Chascanopsetta; species Chascanopsetta lugubris. The sequence goes on along the minus strand of JAFBJT010110792.1, from coordinate 81,404 downwards.
GATTTTTTAAATAATGATTATATAATAGCTGTCATCATGGAATAACAAGTAAATGTTAAAGTGACAGCAGTCTGAAATACCAGGGGTGGAACAGATACAAGTGAGGATTTATTATAGTTGTAAATATAATTCTGCAGAAATGTGTAAAATTTATTGAATCTCAAAATTCAAAAGGCACAATATTTAAATTGTTTCACTTCAATATTGCCTTGAATTATCGTATAACCTGTGCACAGGACAGCGGGAAATGGTGAGGATCAATGCAACCAACCTGCCTACTTTACTCCATTCATACCCATACTTATAATTAATCATAACATGAAGTATGTATTTCCACAGACATACTATCATTCCTACATTTTAAATGAATGGAAATAAATACTGCACATTATTTGACATTAAAAAAGTATTTACCCTTAGGCATCACTTTAATTTACTACCCTCTTGAGTCATTAAGGACAAAAATGTCCGCTTCCAAAAACATGCAAAAAATACAAATAAAAACAACGAAACATTCAATCATGTTGAGGATTTTAACCCTTTAAATGCCAGTTTGATGACTTGCTGTCACAGTCAATATCTTAAAAAACCCACAAAAAATAGCTATTTTCCATAAAACAAATAAAAGTGGCAGGGGGATTGGTTTTAAATCACTCATGGATATGACAAAGTTGACCCGAAATATTTACTTTATGGCGTTTATATATTTTTTTGTAGCATTTGATTTAAAATGGACAACCCTCTTAAGTCACTAGTGGACAAAAATTCATAACAAGCGATAGCAAGTATTTAAAGGGTTCACATCCTCAAAATGATTGAATGTTTGATAGTTCTGAACGGGGCTGAAGTTGTTTAAGAGATTTAAGAGACAGAAATAAATATTTATCTCAAGAGGGTAGTCAATTTGTTTCACAGTGTTTTGGTGGTCTATTAAAATATCGTTTGATTTTCATAATTTGCCATGAGAAAGACCCCATTACAAAAAAGTGTGCCATTGTTCAAAATGATAGCCAGATAAAGAGGTGCTCATTTGGAAAACAATATCCATAGTGATGCATGAGGGTTAAGAAGTATTGTCAAAGCTGACGAGCCAAAGATATGTTTATTACATGACATGATACTTTGACATCATGAGGAAACGTGGAAATATGTACGTTCTGTGAAAGGTGGGCAGGTTGCATGCAGCTGGTTCTACTTGATGTCAGTGCAGATGTGGAGGTGGTGTCAGTGGGATCTCACCTGTGCTGCCTTCTCCTAAACCTGTATCTGATTATGCCGGTCATCTCAACAGAAGCGACGTATTGTACAGCCCTGTGTTGGACATATGGCCACAGTAAGTCTGGATGTGAACTGTTATTCAAACTGCTGTTCTCTCTTTGTGGCAAGACGTGGCACCCACCTCTGCTCCACTGCAACCTAAGGGCCTGGCTCACTGTTGATGGGGACGTTGATGCTCACAAATCCTGAATGAGGGATGTTTGCTGTCCAAGCAGCAGACCCTTTCTGATCGCATTGATCCCAGGACATTGACTTTCCCCTTTCTCACTCCAGGCCCATAGTTTGCTGTGCCGGTGCCTTTTTTTGTGTCTTCATCTTTGTTTATTTCTCTCTCTCCTTTGCCTCTTCTCCATTTTCTTGTGTTTCACTCTCATCTTCTCTTTTTCCACAACAACCCCCCCTCCCCCCTTCCTTTCCTCATTCTCCTGGTTCTGCCTTGTTTCCTTTCTCTGGCCTCCGGGTGACCTTTGCCCTGTGACCTTTTCACACCGGTGGCCACCTGTGCTTTGTGACTTCCCCCCTTCGGCAGATGTTGCCCATCACCGTGCGAAACATGCCCTCAATAAGCCCTCTAATCTTAAAACGCCTCAAGGTACAATTCTCTCTGCCCCTACCTGTCGCCCCCCCCCCCCCCCCCCCCCCCCCGTCTGCCCTATCAATACCAACCGCCGTCATCTGCTGCCACAACCTGCCTGACCCCCCTTCTACCATTCGCTGCTGTAATTAACCAACCTTTGGCTGCTACTGCTGTTGACTGTTCAATTGTATTCAAGCTATAAGAATACGCAACAGGTCATCAAACATTAAATGTCAAGCACAACTCATTGAAAGCAAATGATAATATTAATAATAATAATAATAATAATGATAATACATTAAACAATGTAATGCCTTTCAGAACACCCAAGGACACCAAACATGAATATTAAAACACATACAAAACTAACAAAATACAGATAAGAGGAGAGGTCAAGGTACAAAAGACTTAAAGGTGCAGTGTGTAAGATTTGGTGACATCTACAGATGAAGTTGCATGTTGTATCCAAGGCAGTCCTTATAGAGAGGATCCGCTCCTCCTGTAAATAAACATTAATGGGCTTGTTTAAGGGTAATAAAAAAAATAGTGATTATAAATTGATGGAAATATCTATATGTAATTGTTTTGTAATATTTTTAGAATTGACAAAAAGTCTTACACACTGCACCTTTCAACAAGGCGCTCCAACCTTCCATGGTACACAACAGAGTATTTCAGTCCACTAGAGATCGAAAGAAATCAAACCAGACTCAAATCTGGTTTGTATTAACAGAGCTGGCACAGGCAGACTGAAATTAAGTTTCCGCCTCAACCTCAACTCCCTGTTTCACAGCTGAGTAAGATTTTTGTAAACCTCCCGCCAAAAAATACTGACCCTCGAACCGACAGGCCATAACCTGCAACTGGCAAAGAAAACTCCAAAATTATAGGATAAGATTCCTTTGATTAGATTCAAATTAATTACTATCCACCCTCTCATAGAAGTCATAGTTTGAATGCACACTATTAGTATCAGCTTCATCTTGTGATTTTGTTGGGTTATAATTATGCAAATGTCAGTACACTCAGAATCACTTCACTCTTAGACTTTTAAAAGTGGCATCATTTGTACGAGATGACATTTTCAAAACTAAATATGGGAAGTTAGTGTCAATACTTTTAGTTTACTGGTATTGAAAGTTGAGGTTGGAACCAAATTAAACTTTTTATGTGGAAGAACTCACTGTGAAATGAAATTTCAGACAATGTCAAAATCTCTTCAACCATCTCGCCCCTTTTGAATGTGGGTGTTGGATTTGTCAGTTCTGTGCCACTTTCTGTGGAATAGAGTGAAAGCTCATCTGAAACTAAAGGAGATGTATTTCTTAATTTGTATTCGTAGGAATAGAACACACAGTATATTTCATTTTTCTTAATGGACACTTCATGTTTGATTCATTATTTGAGAGCAAACATGTTAGAAAAATATAGACCTCATGGAGCAACTCAATTTGAACGTTGACTCTGTTTGTGGTCAATGCAACAAAATCACAAACATTAAAGGTGGTGTGTAAGATTTGGTGACATCTACTGATGAAGTTCAATATCGTATCCATCTCCTCACTCCTCCCACTGGAGCATGTGGTTGCCCTCGGTTGTCAGTGAAGCTCAGTCTGAGCTAAAAACATGGCGGCCCCATCAGGTGGACCCTCTCCTGCTGTGAATATACTGTACATTAAAAGGATCATTTGAGGGTTTATGTAAAAAGCCAATCATACATCGGGGTGATTATACAACAGCGTCTACACCTTTTCCTACAGATATAAATCGTACATTCTGCATCTTTCAAAGTGTGTTCCTCAGCATCACAGTTCTGAAATAGATCATTAAATACTATACCGATATCATAGTGGTGACCGTTTCGGCCAATGATGTTTCCTCAGGCTCCAAATGATGCTGAGAATTCCGATGAACAGTTACGAACAATAAGAGGAATGGATTTAAAACAGGAGCCTAATCTTGGATTTCATGTCATGGGATAATCTGAGACTGATGAGTCGATGTGGGAAACAGTGAATGAAGTCAGCTTTCAGGATATTACCCACAAAATTGCAGGATTGAGCTTTTGACATTTCCAAACAACGCTTGGTGGATGTTGGCACCTGATCACTGAATTAAGAGAAGATGAAGGAGCTTGGCAGGAGAAGGATTCTTCCATAAGACAATGATCCAAAAGAAACTGATCAAATCACCTCAGTGTCTGCCTCCTTCAGAAGACCCCTGTTCTTACTACTTTAAAGGTGCAGTATGTAAGATGTCTGTCATTTTTGTCACTTCTAAAGATATTACTCAACAATTTCATTCTGGCCATTTTCATGAATTCCACCTAAATCTGTTATTTTTCCCATTCCCCTTAAATGAGCCCATTAATTTATACTTCCATGAGGAGCAGGTCCTCTCTACCTGGGCCGCCATGTTTTTAGAGTAGCGCAGAGTGGACGTACTAAACATCTTCTGAGTTTTAATGACGACTGGTCTCCCGTCGGTTCTCCTTCATGCTCAGGAGGGTGAGGATGAGTTGATGGATACAACATGCAACTTAGATGTCACCAAGTCTTACGCACTGCACCTTTAAATTGAATGGTAGAGCCAAGAAGAATTGTATAACATCTCTCTGGAGATGTGTGATTCACATGTATTCAATTAATGAAACTAATTCCCCGGGTGCACTGAATACCAGTTAGATCTTTATCATGGATCTTTCATCATGGGTTTATTATGAACTTGGCTCCAAACCAGTAAGATTATATTTGGTGAGCAAGATTCAGAATAAGGTTTTTGATGTGTCCTCAGTGACCTCTAAGAAAATCCCAATGTATCCACAGGCATAAACCATATCTGGACATGTTCTGCAGTGTCGTACGGAGGAGGGGCTCAACATGGAGCCAGTGTGGTGGACATGTTGTATCTTGGCAGCCTCTCCTCTTCTTACGCTGTGTTCTCCTTCGTTTACCTGGTGGTCACTGAGTGACTTTGATCACCTGTCCAGGACTACGCAGAGATTTGAAGTTACGTGTTGATTCCATCACCTCTCCCTCACCCATCTGAGAATGAAGTCTCAGATGGTAGACTGAGACTACCTGTGGTAGACTTCATCTGTCATTCAAATTCTAAAGATGTTTCCACTCTGGGCCCCGGTAAAACATCAGCCCCCATAGAGAGGACCTCCTCCTGAGGTCAATAAAAGAATCAAACATTTAGCTGGTTGTAAAGTCATGAAAATGTCAGCACGTAATTGTTTTGTAATATTTTTAGAAGTGATCAAAATGACCAAAGTCTTACACACTCCTCATCGTATTGCAAGAATACGCTCATAAGGTAGAATTCAGACCAGGTAGTTTCATCTAGGAAATTAGCTTCTATGAGATGGATCAAAAGAGAGAAGATGAGATTTTTATTATTGGACCCGGTGATGTGGGTTTATATATTTCATTACCGGTGCTCTTTGTTTAGTCTTGGCTGTTTGGAGGTTAGTCCCAACGTTCCGGCTGTCAGAGACACTTCCAGGTTAATGGCGCACAAGTTAGCTCTAAAATCCAAGTGTAATAATGACTTCTTTTGACACATAGTCCCAGTAAATTAATCTTAAAGGAAAAAACAAACAATAAACAAACAAAACAAGGAGTGCATTGCTCTTATCTCCTGTGTAACAACATTATAACCACAGATGCGTCATAAGATCAAAAACTGAAGGGAAACTCAATAGCTCCTCACTGAAATAGACATGTTTGTCTGTGTTTAGGTCACAAAACCCCTTGATCATATCGAGGCACCTGAAACAAGTTCCATCCCATGACGTCAATGGAAAACGGTGATAGCCCGATAGAAGCCAATAAAAAATCTCGGGATAAGAATCATTTATTCAAGAGACGTTTCAAGTGCCAAGAAAAAGACAGAATGTGCTTTGCTCAAGCACTAAACCACCTGCCTCGCTTGTAGACTAACTTTTCTCTGTGCAACTCCGCCCCGCTGCATTGATGTGAAGTGTGAGGTGTTTTTGTGAAGGCATGGCCACTGTGATCTTTCCAACGCAGCAGGTTGTAACTCAAGGTCTCTCAGCAGGGCGAGCCTGGAGCACAGGGACCGCCAGGACCTCCGGGACCCCCTGGACCCCCTGGCTTGACAGGAACCAGTGGTACACCGGTGAGTCCCACAACTTATTATAACTTTCTTAAATAGCAACCTTGCGAAATGAATGAGGTGACTGAGGTCTTGTGATCCTGGGTCAGCAGTTTTTTGACAAACAAATATGAACTAGAAAACATGTCAAAATGATTATATTTTCCAGTGATGGGTCGTTGATACTCCAAGTTAGCATTCAGCTAGATGTTCATGGTTCTGCTTCCTTCCTGTGGATAATGACATGTTCATGTTACAAACGTTGTACTACAGTGGTCATTTTCAGTATTACAAATGATTTTGCAATGACATCCAAACCCTATTTACACAGCAAACAATATCACATTGTACGCGGTTTGTTTATCGTAATATGTAAGAGCTTGAAAAGAAGTCTGATGGACACAGCATGAAAATCCAACACCTGCTGATCAAACTTAACCCTGATGCACCAAACTTCATTATCACAACTTTCCAAGTTAAACTAAATCCATCCAATCAGAGCCCAGCAACACATGTCTCAGTATGGACACATAATGGCCAGAGATCTTCATTATAGACGAGCTGTGTCTCATAGAGAGTCTGCACACTGTGAGTGGGCTCATGGAATGAACAGTGTTGTAATTAGCTCCATATCACTGGTTCTCAACTGCTCTGGTGTGGGACCCACCATCACCCCTTAATGACGAGCCACGCCCCAAATCAATATCAGAAAATTCACATTTCATGCAGCCGGTGTCGTACTTGGTGAATTAGCATATGCAAACAAACTATGCTGCTGGTTTTCCTCTATCTGTGAAATGGTGGGCGTATGTTTACATTAAGGGGAACGACCATCCGATGCATTAAAAATTCCCTCCATCGATGAAGGATTTGCAGGCTCTCGTTGGGAATCAGCTTCATCAGGCACCGTTCATGTTGTGCACAAATAGGGACAATTTGGTTGTAGTCTGAAATGTATCAATTACCATCAGGGATCGGTAATGATATGTTGAAATGTTTTCAGACAATGCATCGTTACAAAGTGAAACTATGGAACTGGTGTCACACTCGGTTTTGTAGAATGGGTGTGAAGAAGTGTTGTGTGTTTACAGGGGAAACCTGGTGAACCGGGCAAACCAGGAAAAGATCCAAGGGTGAGTCTTGTTCAATGACTTCTCACTCTTCATTTTTCCAAAAGCTTCTCATCAGCAGTGTTAATTTTGACTCAAATGTGACTTAGTTTCAGTCATAATTTTATCATCTGAATTGTTTTAGTTTTAGTCAGCGAAATATCATAAGATTATAGTCGACGAAAACTACAGTCGATTTAATCGACTAAAATCATTTTTAACATGTATTTTATCATTCAAAAAGTCTGTCAGTGGCAGGAAGTGCAACCATTCTATTATAAAATGTTCAGCTTCAGAATAACACCATTAGTGTATTGAGCCGTAGAATTGAAAACAGAAAACTCTGCGGAAGGAACACGGTTGAAGTCCCGTCCTCTCATCCTGATCAAACTGTGCATAAAGATACATTTCAATATTTGTCCTGAATTCTCTGGGTCCACTGGGTCTCTGTTTATTCCACACGTCGTGTGCGCGTGTGTGTGTGTGTGTGTGTGCACGTGTGCGCGTGTGTGTGTGTGTGTGTGCGCCTCATTGACTCTGTGTGAGGCGACATCGCGCTCACATGAACGGTTCAGAGGGCTGATGTGACCTGAGTTAAATTATTTTCATTCTGTTTTTATTGTCCTCAATAATCCAGACTTTATTCAAACTAACAGGGATTCACACAGGGAGTCAGGAGGTGACAGTGTGTATCGATCGTTTTTTATTAATTAATTTATTATTTATTTATTTATTTATTTTAATTTATTTTATTTTTTTAAAAGTTTCCTCCGTCTCCTCTCTGATGTCGTAAATGATTAAATATCAACGTCGTATTTGCGCTATTAAAAATATATTTTGACAAAGTCATTCAGGCATGTGACCTGGTTGGAGTCTATAATATTATTTCCAAACATCCTGGTGCGTGTCAGAGGTTGTCAGAGCGCTGTCAGCACGTTCTGATTGGTTGTCTTGTCAACTCCTCCCGCCTCTTCCTAAATCATCATTACCTTCCGCAGACGAAATGACTTCTGATTGGATCTCATCAAATCGACATTTCCGTCTCGTTTTTATTGTTTGACGAAAAGGTCAATACATTTTGTCGTCGGCTTCGTCCTCATGTTATCGTCTCGTTTGAGTCAGAAAAAAAGGCTGTTGACTGTAACTATGAGGAAAATCAGGAAACGTTTGTTGGTCTGATCTTTACCTTTCTGTCATACCTGTGTTCTCTCTGCAGCTCTTACCAGGACTGAAGGTAAATCATGGCTCCTGATTCACTGCACCGTCTCTCGCCCGGGTTCAAACCTAATCAGTAACGTGAAGCAGGGACCAGGTCCAGCTTTTTGCTCGGTGCTTGTGCAGCTGCTGTGATGTTCAGACCAACTCCTCATATACAACACATCTGAGTTGTCCTTCGATTGGATGAGTAGATGTTCACACGATGTGTAAACTGTCACATGGAAGAAGACCAGAGATTCACAACTGAATCTATAAGGTTCCATCAAACTGACTTCAGCGAGTCACACTCTTCCTATCGGTATCTCATTGGTGTCTGTCTGTGTAAATGAGCATTTGTTTCTCGATCTCCTCATGTTTTCACTGTGTGATCCATCCAGGGTGAGCCAGGTGTCCCAGGGCAAAAGGTAAGAGTCCATATGTTTTTCACATTTAAGAAAACAGTGATAAACTGTCAAAAATGCGGAGACAATCCTTTGTCGCCACGGTCCATTGTGTTATTTACAATTTGTCTTGAACCTGTTTGTATATCATGAAAACCCAGGAACAAATGGGAGTTGATGTCGGAGCATATGGAAGTAATATTCTCACCCACTCAGCACTTTATCAGGAGAACGTTTATACTTATGATGTTTTGAAGGGATGGGCAATTAGTGGGGAGGGGGGGGGCATATAAGAAACCCAGTGTTTCCACAGTGTTACAAGGAGCTTAACAAATGTTATTTTATCCAGAACTCTTGTGATCATGAGATGATTTTTTAGAATACATTATAGGCTCTTCGTTAAAACTATTTACATATCTATTATTGGTCTATTTATTTCTGTACCACATAGTTTATTATCTTTATCATAGAAGCAAATGTTATCAAGAAACTCAAATACAGACTTCTACAGTGTCACACACTCATTAGAGGCAGATGATTCTACATTGCAGCCGTCCTCCGGTCATGTCTGTGTCAAGCATGACGTCATCACACACACAGGAAACACAAGCTTTTCAAAATGAAAGCTTCCTTCAGCGTTTTTTATAAAGCGGCGCAGTTCTTCCTCGACCTCACAGGCCACGTTGTACGGGACAGTTTACGACCCTGAATCCCATCAGGCAACAAACTGGTTCACACGAGATCATTTGAAGAATTGAAATCACGAGTATTTCATCCTGTGAGTAACGTTCCGTTTTGTGTCTGTCAGGGTGATAAAGGGGACATCGGCCTTCCTGGTCAAAAGGTAAGGAGCTCTCGCCCCGTTTCCTGTATTATATTTTATTATTACCCCTTTTCCAGTGCTTAAAGGTGTAGTGTGTACGATTTCGGTAATTTCTTGTCAATTCTGTCTGTAGAAATAGAAATACAAAATTATGTACAGACATTTCTACGAATGCATGATCACATCAGTCTATGGCGTGTTTTTTACGTTACCATTAATGGAGCCCTTTATATTTAAATAAGGAGCGTGTTTTCCCATTCGGGGACCACCATGTTTTTACAAAAGCTCAAAGTGGACGCACTAAACATGTTTGGAGCTTTAATGAGGGCAACCATACTTTATCCTGCATGCTTCTCTTTTCTATTTAGCTTCAATTCAATGGTAGAAAAGTACGATCTGACATTTTGAGTGTGTTAAAATACAGAGGCGCTGACCTCATGAAATGATGCTGGTAACACCTGCTCCTGGGTTTGTGGGTTTGACATTTAATCAGGTGAAACTGTTTGGTTATTGCTTATTGTTCTCAGGCATGGACACATGTTTGTGCACACACACACACACACACACACACACACACACACACACACAGACACACACACACACACACACAGTAATCAAAGCACACCCTCTGTGTGATGACAGCCTATGTAACCTTGGCTTTGAAGTGTGTGTGTGTGTGTGTGTGAGGTCGAAGCCTGTCTATCCTTCTCCACCATTCCATGGCTTAACAGACTTCCTCTGAAAGACAGTCACACAGCAACTGTTCCGTACTGATCCGAAGCGTTTGAGAGTGGAGTGTTTGGGGCTTTTCCAGAGTGAAGCTGCGCAAGTTGTGGAAAAGAAGTTAACGATTCAAAAAAATACAACATTCAACTTTCACAGTCACTGGGTGAGATTTTTACTCTCACAGCCAATTTAAATGGTGAGAGGTGTCAAACTCATTTTCTCAGAGGGCCACATCAACATCATGATCATAACTGTCTCATACTTGATGATCATTTATTCAAGTTACAAATAGTGTATATGCATTTACATACATTTGAAAATAAAAACACACTGAATATATTGCTACACGTAAAAAGTAGCATGTGTAATTAACTAGAGTTCATGAGCAATAAATGCTTTAGATTTGTATTTTTAGACAATCACGTCTTCAAATAAATCGTCACGGTCTGATGTATTATTTTTGGCCATAGCCTATTACATAATAATTCATTATTCATACTGTGAAAATGTTTAATCTAAAGACTCGTCACCAAGAGCAGACACTTTGGCATTTTCCCAATCACAGACTGAGATAACGGCTCGACCACACACAGTTTGCTGAAGTCATCTGCAGTTTGTGTTGACATCATATCAGCTTGAGATCTGCACTTGGTTGAAATGAGTTGTCTGATATATCGAGTAGAACACATGCTGTTCCACTCAACCTCCACATCCTCTCATCTCACTGCCAGAGTCAACAATCACTTCAATGATAAAACAAACTCAGACTGTCTTGTATCTTCCAGTTTTCTGAACTGCTCATTTGAACTTGAGTAGATATTCTTCAAATGATACTGTCCAAGTTGTTAGGTAGTGATGTGTCATTTCCAGAGGAAGGTTCTTACCACACAGCTCAACCATGTATTATTGACCATTGTCACAGCTGATCAGCCGCAGCCAAAATGGCTCCTGTACCCGCAGCCCACTCAGCGCCAGAGCCTCCTGTGCATCATCGAGTCGAGCCTGTTTTCATAATTCCTCTGTTTGCTTGGTTGTTACAGGGACTCACTGGTGACCAAGGAATCCAGGTAACAGTTTACACTTTTTAAAGACTAGTTTGTATCATGTTCAGCGCAATAGAAAAGAGATAATATCCTCGAGTGCAATGCTTCTCAAATGGTCTGGTTTCGGGACCCACCATTACCCCTTAAAGACGGACCCTGGCCCAAATCAAGGCATTTTTTTTAATTTAATGACAATATTTTGTCCCTAAAATATGAAGAAAACATTTCATATAGTCGGTGTTGTACTTACGTTTCGCCATCGTCATTTAGCAAATATAAACGAACGTTGCTGGTTCTCTCTTATCTGCGAAATTGCCGGTGTCTATTAACATTACAAGGCAGCATCGTCATCTACTGTTAAGGAGTGTGAGGAGATGGCGCTCCGATACACACAAAACATCCTTTCAAAATAAAAGCCAGTCAAAGACCCGCGACCCAATGAAAACGGGTTTGCAACCCACTTTTGGGTCACGACCCACCAGTTGTGCATCATGGCTCTAGAGTCTATGACCCCTCCCTGAAATCTCTTCCCCGTCCAGAACGGACTGTCTGTTGGGAGCTGGTGTTTATGCTGATATGCTTGAATGCATCATGGCTATAGTCTCTTTGTGTTATTATAGGATATCATTTTTTAAATTAAATTAAAGGTGCAGTGTGTAAGATGTGGTGACCTCTAGAGGTGGGGTTACATGTTGTATCCATCAGCTCACCCTCACTCGTCTGAGCATGAAGGAGAACCTGTGGGACACTTCAGTTGTCATTGAAACCTTTTAGTTTTTCCACTTTTACTACTGTAAAAACATGGCCGCCTCCATAGAGAGGATAAACATACAGTCTCATTTTAAGGTAATGGAAACGGATGAAACATTTAGGTGATTAGAAATTCATGATAATGTGGGTATGTAATTGTTTTGCAATATTTTCGAGGTGACAAAAATGACATAAATCCTACAGACTGCACCTTTAAATCAGTTCTACATTACAAACCTTTCGCTGCAAAGACACACCTCAAGATCTGTGCCAAGAAGACACCCACAGTGTCCATGTCCATCAAAGGGAGTTCACATGAGTCATATTTTTTCTTGCCTGGATGAGGAATCAACTTCGTGTGGGCGCTTACTTTTTCTCTTTGATCTGAGGATCAACATGATTGAAGGCGCCTGATGTCACCTCTTGAGATTTAGATCCCTCCTTTCAGCTCCATGTCAGGAAAGAGCTCTCCTCGGCCCCGGGAGCCTTTGCTCTCTGAATTTGGCTGAGCAGCTTTTCTCATGCCTTCGTAGGGAGATGCAGGAAAGAGGGGTTTCCCTGGAGAGAGGGGCGAGAAGGTAGAGGCAGCATGGTGTGAGCATGTGTTTGTACAGGTCTGTTCCGGATGCATTAAAGGGGCAGTGTCCGACATTTGGTGACATCTAGAGGTAAAGTTGCCTGTCGCCTCACTCAGAAAAGATTCATTGTGTTATTATGACTATGACACCAAATGGTAAATTTGTTAACATAACATCTGGGTGACTGTAAAAAGATGAAATACATTTAGGTGATTATAAATTCATGAAGATGTCTGTATGTAATTGTTTTGTAATATTTTTAGTCCAGTCGTACACACTGCACCTTTAAAGTAAATGAATGGGAGTATGAATAGATGTAACTGATATAACGCAGAGGAGCTGATGTTTTTGAGCACAAACAACCTAAAAACCTTAGTTGCGCTGTGTTGACATTAGCAGGACATTAAAGGTGCAGTGTGTAAAATTTTGGTCATTTTTGTCACTTCTAAAAAATATTATAAAACAATTAAATGCTGACAATTTCGGGGGGGGGAGCTCAGTGGTTAGAGCCTTTGGAAACAAAGGTCATTGGTTCGAATCCCAAGTGACCCTGCTGCAATGACTCTGAGCCTTGCTCTGATACCCCTAATGGCCCCATGTGTACTGGTCGAAATACCCTGTGACCCCGATTACTGGATAAGCAGTTGAAGATGACATGACATGACATGACATTTTCATGAATTGATGATGTTTTGCGTGTTGTATTTTATTTGATGAATGCTACATGCAGATTCACCAAGAGATGTCACCAAATCTTACACGCTCGCACCTTTAACATTACCGGTCAATACCAAGCACCATTGGATCTGTTCTGGTTTGTGTGGCAGATTAATTCTTCTTTTCTTTAGTTATATATTCACTGCTGCACTACAGCACCCCAGGAAACCCAGGTGACCTCCACTTACAGCAGCTCTATTCGGTCATGGTAGCACTGTAGTAGCTGTCTTAGCCATATGTGCGGTGTGTGTGTGTGTGTGTGTGTTTTCTCCATTAGCCCTCACAGATGACGGAAAGAGGGAGGAAAAGTCAAAAGCAGAAAAAAAACTTCAAGGGAAGAGTACGCTTGTTGGTATCCACAGGAAATAGCAATCTGGGAACGGCTCTTATTGTTTTATAATAACGAGAAAGTGCTTTTGCAGGCGGCGTCTTTCTTTGTTAGACTGCGGTTGCTTTAGGAGAAGGGAATTCCATCAGCTTGTGGGAGATGTGTTCTATGTATAAAACGCATGGAGCTGGGGGCGGTGCCTTGTGAGGGAAGTAAAGTAGGTCAGCGAGAATTTTTGAGATGTTCACAATTACCATAAGATGTGCACGGTGCAAAACACTCTGAAAACTAATAATAGTAAGTTCTAGTTTGAGTTAATGTGGCGTGCTGAGGATTTACCGAAACATTCGAACTGACCTTCACCAGTGGCATTAGCAGATGTGAAGATGCTGATTTACGTCTCTTAACCTTTTTTTATTTGGTCTGTTGATAAACACAAAGTTTCACTTTGAGAAAAGGAGAAAAAGTGTGTTATTCTTTGCAAAGTGCTGAACAAGAACAATATGGAGTCTATTGATTTCGGAGTTGATGCAGTAAGAACTGAGCTGTTAATTTTTGTTACACTTTGTGGTGCTGCTCTTTGCAGACGATCCCTTGGCAAGAGCCTCACCATCAGATGCAGTGTCACCTATTAATTGTTTGATTTCTCGAGCACATGATACTGGTTATTAGATTAAAACCTAAGCTGCAGCTCATTCTTTGACCTATGAGCTAAAGTCTGTGAATATCTCTTGATCCAACCCAGATAGCTCTCTCTCTCTCTCTCTCTCTCTCTCTCTCTCTCTCTCTCTCTCGTTCGCGTTATTATAAATGCATGAAAATGTCTGTTTGAAATTGTTTTGTAATATTTTTAGAAGAGACAAAAATGACCAAAGTCTTACACACTGCTCCTTTAAACGTTAAACTTTAAAATCAGACGAAGATGCCATTTCCTGTTCAGCAGTCAGCTGTTGGGACTCCTCATGAACCCTCCAGTGTTCGTGTGTAGCAAGGTTGACCGAGGTCCAGTTATACCTTATACCACCAGACACACTGGTTTCCATCTCCTCCCTCCAAATGTGTGTGTGAAAAGTATGGTTACACAATTCAGAATTGCACCTATACACAATAGCTTCCTCAGTGAAGAATATTCCAGCATCAGGACAACGGCAGCAATATGTCAACAATAGCACCTGTTAGCACCTCATAGTTATGACATCACCCCATAGGAGGACAGCAAGCGCTTGCTCTTCAAAAAGACTTCACACTTACGGAATGAGGGGTCTGGCTCTTGGGTCTGCTTTCTTAATCCCTTTATATGAGTCATCTCTGATATGCACATGCATCACTGCGACAACATGTAATTGTTGGAATGTATTTTGGGCGCAATCCCACCCAACCTTCCTCCTACCCTGCCTACCTCTTAGTTCCTTTCTTGTAGAGTGTTGCTCTGCTCTCTGGTGGTCCAGACAGAGCATAACACCTTGTGTGAGTGAAAAGCCCAGTTTAGCCCAATAACGTCATAGCCAGCCAATAACCTAATAACTATTGGCAAAATGTTATTACGTTATTGGCTCAAACATTTAATTACATTATTAGTAAGTTATAATGTTATTGACATGTTATTCATTTCATTTAAAATGGTCAAAACGATTACCCTATTGGCTATTTCTCCGTTATTGGTTGCCCCGAAGGCTGTACAGGCCGTGAGGCAAAGAGGAATGCAGCTTCACTGAGTCTGTATGTGAGCTGCTGTGGTCACAGCCGTGGCTGTTCATCATCCACTCATTCATCTAAACAGAGGGGCCCGAACACACATGATCTAGATGAGTGGATGTTTGCTATTTTTAACAACCAATGTCAGAGGCCTCATCATGCTGTGGCCAGCACACGACAGATGTTTATCTGTCACACTTTCTAATTTCGCTTTTTACTTTTACATAGATGCAGACAAGATACTTTTTTTGCAGTGACTTTTAAATTTCTCGGGTCTTTGCATCTACGTTCGTTTCAGAAGAGACTCAGGCTCGGTGTAGATGCATGACTAAATGTTTTTAGCATGTGTCCTTTGCTCCTCTTCTCGGGAAACATCCGACTTTTTCACCTCGACTTGCCATCGTTTGTCATTTATGACACTTTCTACTCCATTGTAGGGAGAACCAGGTTTCCCGGGCACTTCTGGGCTGAAGGTAACATTATGAATAAGTAGTATGAGTGATACTTAGTCAGTCGGATCAGTGAGGTTATAAATGTCTTTCTTCTACTGCAAAGGGGCCGGCTGGCATCCCTGGTACCCCTGGCATCCCTGGCAAGAGGGGCTACAGGGTAGGCCTGGAATGGCATGAACATCCAACTGTCTGTGCTTCTCTGTCATCCAGCTAATTAGGCAACATTCATCACGGCTTCAATGTTTTGTGTTGTTGACCGTCACATACATTTTTTGTGATGTTAGTTGTGTTTGATTCCTGTTGAGTTCTTTGTTCAGCCGTTGTTAATGAGAGTGACCATTGCTACCTCCTATCATTTGTCCTTTGTCCCTAACAACACCTGGTTTTGCACTCATTGATTTCGGACCAAGGGAGAATGGATCGGAACCCATTCTTGAATGTACTGTGACGTGAGGGAATACACAGAAATAATATGAACTCAGATTCACTGGCAGGCTCGCTACACATTCAGTGTGCTCAGTGGAAATATAAATGAAATATCTCATCATCCCCAACACTGAGGACTTTTAAAGGTGAAGTGTGTATGATTTTGGTCATTTTGTCACTTCTAAAAATATTACAAAAGAATTACTGACTGACATCTTCACCTAAATGTTTTATTTTTTTCCCATACCCTTAAATGAGCCCATTAATGTATATTTACATGAAAAACAAGTCCTGTCTGAAGAGGCAGGAGCTATAGGTTCCCCTGCATGATCAGAAGGTTGAGGGTAAGGTGATGGATACAACATGCAACTTCACCACTGGATGTCACCAAATCGTACACACTGCACCTTTAATGAGGAACAATAATACTCAAAAATGATGATGCCACCTTTATTTAAGATCAGGAAAGATTATAACTCACCAAAGATACAAGTGTGCTGTTGGTTCTCCCTGGTGTCTTCCAATCAACACAGGACTGTGTCTCAGGTAAAGACCTTGACAACCCTTTTACACCAAAGTGGCACCTGTGCTAGTTCGGTGCTGGTGCTTATGCAGTGTTTAGTTGGTTCAATTCCAGCAGGTCCTAGAACCCGTTGGTTTTTCCATTGGAAAGGAGCCAAGACAGGTGAAATGAGAACTTTTTTTCGGTTACCTCCGATGCTGTGTGCATTCAAACCCCTTCCGCTGTTCCCCGTAGTTTTTTAAAACTGCCATAAGTCACTTTCTTTGGTTTAGAGACAAGAATGTGTTCAAGAGGGTCTCAGGACCAACAAATCAAAAAATGTTTCCACAAAATATTTTTCGTTTTCGAGCTAAAGTCATTTTCCTGAGGGGCGCACTTTTTGAATTCTACATGTGGGGGACTCGTACACACTGATCTGGAGGGGAAGGGGCTCAGCCACTCCCTCTCTGGCTCTTTCTCTCTGTCACTCTTAATGTTAGGACTACTGTGTATGGACACATACTGCCCCCCTACTGGCCCCCCCCCCATTGCCACACCAATCCCTACAGGCCTGCACTCTCCTACTCAGTTACACACATAAAGACACACACACAGCAGAATAGATACACACTGAAATGATCCACAGGCTGTGGACCAGGAAGGAGTTGGTGCCGGGTTTTGCAAACGTTTTGAGAGGCGGAACATTAGAGAGGTGGAAAATTAAAGAACCGGTGCCAACTCAGGTTCTGGCTCCAAAGTTGCACTGGAACCAGTTTGGTGCAAAAGGGGAATCAGTTGTGTGTGACACTAAATAATGACACCCTCATCCTGACAACACTACTGCGATTAGACGATGGAGACCAGTAACAGCAGCTCTCTGTGTTCTCCTCTAGGTAAAGGTCAAGGGTCACAGATGCAGAAACAATAGGTGGCAGAAGAAGAACTTAGTAAGACTCACACATTTACATCCAAGGGTCTCACTGAGCGACTCAATGATTATGCTGTAAAACCAAAACAACATGGGCAACTTTGCTATCTTTAATCAACCAATCAAACTGGAGAGTTATGTCGCTAGTTAGTGGATGTTGGGCTGAGATTCATTCTTTCAAACAGCGATTCCCTTGGTCAAGGTGATCTGTGAATGTCGTGATTTGCTGTTTTATGCAGATTTCACATCACAACATAAAACAGCAGTGGACATTACATGTTGATTCATTGCATTTTGTGAAACACCTAACAAAGACCTACCTGTACAATCTTTGTGGTCTTAAGATTGTACAATCAAATTCATCATTTTAACCATCCACGTTAAAACGTAAAAAAGTAAACTGCTATTAGTGATTATTGTTAATACATTTGTCCTGAAAACCTTTTTTCTGTATGACAGGGGGAGAAGGGAGAGCCGACCACTGCAGCCCAAGGTATCAAAGGAGAACCAGGTTCCCCAGGAGTGCCGGGCCTAGTGGGGCCCAAGGTAAAGGGAAACATTTGAATAATGGACAGAAACCAGCACATACACAGTCATCTGTGTCATTTATCAGAGTTTCAAATCCTTACAGGGTGAAAAGGGAGACCAAGGAATCGAGGTAAGCCAAGACATAATGAGACATTTCTTTTCGAATCCAATTTAAGAATCTTGAAGGAGAATGTGTCATATGTCTGTTTGACCTCTAGGGGAAAGCCGGTTCTGTGGGCCCCACTGGACCCAGAGTAAGGCCTACTCATGACAACATGCTTTTTCTTAAATATAAGAGAGAATTCCTCTAATTGTCCTTTTTTTCTTCTTTCACCACAAAGGGTCCTCCAGGCCCAACTGGAGAGCCCGGAAAGGCCGAGATTCAAAATGAAAATGTATGCTCCTCTTCTTAATTCGTTCATTTTCTGAAATCCAATAAGGTTTGAGATTAATTTCTTACATTTGATCATCGCTTCACAGGATATTCGCAACATACCACTGATGGTAGGTACTGTTTAATGTTGATTACAACAAGTGTAAACACTGTACTTCAGACATGATTCAATGAGGCAACATTGTCCCCTGATAGGGTCCCCCTGGATTACCTGGACCCCCAGGGTCACCTGGCATCCCAGGTGTTAAGGTACGTGGCATTTAAGAGGAGCATTTGTTCCGTGATGGTCTCACGTGTCGTCACTACGAACTGGATTGCAATTCATTAAAATATATTAATACAAATATGTTCTATATCGCTTCGGCCTTTTATATAATTTTCCTATTGCTTGTGGTCATGACTCATATTTTCATTTAAAGGTGCAGTGTGTAAGATTTTGGTCAATGGAAAATTGAAATAGAATTATACAACAATTACATACAGACAATTTTACAAATGTACAATCATCTCAATGTATGACTTGCTTTTTACATTACCCTTAAATGAGCCCTCCAATGTACATTAACATCAGGGGGGGGGGCGCCATGTTTTTACAATCGCCTAGTTTGGACGTACTAAGCATCTTTTGAGCTTGAAAAAGTTGGGAGGAACCACATAGAGACTAGCAGGCGGACAGTGTGTCAGGGGTCCCACCTTCCAGCTGTGGATGAAATCAAACCTTTGTGTGTCCTCAGGGTGAAGTTGGTCTACCAGGTCCACCAGGCCTGGATGGTGAGAAGGTAATACAAACACTGCTGTCCACGAGGAAGTTTGGTTATTACAAGGAAGGAAACTCCTTGACTTGGCAAATGCGTGTGACATTGTTTTCTCAGGGCCCCCGAGGGAAGCCTGGAGAGCCTGGTCCTGCAGGTCCACTTGGCCCTCAAGGTCCCAGAGGCGAGGATGGTGTCATGGGCTTCCCAGGACCCAAGGGAGACATGGGTCTGTCTGGATCACCTGTGAGTCATTGTTTTAACCACACACCACATCAATCACTTCAGTGTCGGGGTTCCCTGATCAAAGGCCGATGCCCACACCTGTCATTATTAAGAGGGAAGGATTTGGTATTTCCGTCTGTCCTGTAATTGTCGGGTTACAGATTTGTTGACTTGGAAGACCCCAGGAATGACAGAGAGTTTAACTTCATTGTGGCAAAGACTCCAAATGCTATTTGTAGCACGGTGTCACTCTATAGGTTTGTGTATGCTATAATTATGTAACGTCAATTCCTTTGAACAATTAGCTTGACATGTTTTCAATGGCTGATGTATATGGCCCCTTAATGAGGTGGAATTGTAAAGACATTCAAAGGTGCAGTGTGTAAGATTTGGGCATCGAGAGGTGAAGTTGCATGTTGTGTCCATCACCCTTCTGAACACGAGGAGAACCTATTTCAGACTTCATTAAGTAATTAAAACTCAAAACATGCAAAGTACCTCCACTCTGGTGGACTGTAAAAACATGGCTGCCCCTGTAGAGAGAACCCACTCTTCATGTAAATATACATGTCATTCTGAAAGTCATTGTTTTGTGATGGTAGTTGCTGGGTATTGTTTATTAATTGGACCCTGTTGGCTGTTGATGTTTGCTTTGGTCAATGTACTACAGGTTGAGTACATAGAGTATATAGAGTATATATACAGGTATATAGAGTATATATACAGGTATATAGAGTATATATACAGGTATATAGAGTATATATACAGTCAGGCTCAGGAGTGTTCACATTATGGGATGCCATGGATCCCATGAAATGGTCCACAACAGAGAAACTGAGACTTTTCTGAAGAAATGAGCAAAGTCAGTTTTTCAGATAAAACTTGTGGGGAAATGCTTCAGCAGCATTACGATTAATACATTTAGATTTTCCCAATTTACATAAACATATATTTTGTCAGAGCAAAGAAACAATGAAACAATGCGCTGCCACTGATTGGATTTGAACACAGTCTCATTTTTGTGTTAAAAATGATTTAAACATGAAAACTAGTCCATCCCTAGAAAAACATGCCAGGCCATTATGGTGACATCTATCTTCCCTTCCTTGTCCTGTAGGGTTTAGATGGCCCTACTGGTGAAAGGGGGGCTTCAGGGGCCCCTGGCTCTATTGGATTACCTGGTTCAATGGTATGCAATCATGCCCTGTCAGGCTGCATCTTTGTGGATACAGAGTCTGGACTGGCAAAGGAGGCACATTTGAATTCATCCCAAGTGCTGTGTGCAAAACCATGACGTGTATTCTTCCTGAGTGTTTTGTCTTTGTGTCCCCTCGCTCTCTTACCTTCCATGACAGGGTCCTAAAGGTGAACCTGGAGAGGGTGCAAGGTCAGAAATGGTAAGAGTGTGTGTGTGTGACCATGAGACTACAACAGTTTTAAACAACCTGTTACTGATGACGGACTTAAGCTTTGTGTGTCCCTCCTCAGATCTACGGACCTCCAGGACCCCCCGGACCGTCCGGACCAGTGGGCCCAGCAGTCAGTCCAATATTCCATTACCCCTTAATATGAACTACTGCATGCGGACAACCATATGTTGAAAATGAATGACAAAATAACCGTGACAATGTTGTAACTGCCACTTGATAACAAGAGCAAATGGTTACATTACAATATAAACAAGAAATGAAACAATCAATACTATAAATACCAATATAAAAGTGTAAATAACCAGTATTTGAACCTAGTGTTATCACTTATTCACATTTGCTTTGGAGTGGTTCAATTCTGCAGTCTTGAATACTTAAAGGTGCAGTATGTATGATTTGGTGACACCTAGAGGTGAAGTTGCATGTTGTATCCATCATTTCACCCTCACCGCTCTGAGCCTGGAGATCAGGGCTGTCAAACACATTCTACCCCAGGGCCACATCAGCATGATGGTTTCTCTACAAATACTGTATATTTACATACATGTGAAAATGTAAACACACTATAAACACACTGAATATATTTTTGTTTTTTTATCATCTAGGGAAGCCAAGGACTTCCGGGGCCAAAGGTGAGACCTTATTATAAATCAATATCCACCATCAATTTGATTAAATATTGAATTGTATATATAAATCTGATATAAATATTGAATTAAATATGTATCCAGTTTTGTGTTGTTAAACTGCATCAACTAATCCCCAGGGGGAGCCGGGCATCGGCATCAGAGGAGAAAAGGGAGCAACGGGTCAAAAGGGTGACAAGGGAGACAGAGGCCATCTTGGACTTCCTGTAAGTATCTCCATCCGTCTTTGAATTCTTCACATTTGTTCAACTCTTACTCCGTCTTCATTAATCAGCATCATACACTTTCAATCTTGAATAACAATGTTATTCAAATCATGTTTGGGCTGCGAACAAACTCCTGTAAATGGTGTTGCTCTTGGGTTTCTTATCTTTGGTCTTGGTTTCAAAAACCAAAACTCCTCCTCTGTTACACAGCCCTGCTCAGACACTTTCCCATTACATTAAAGGTGCAGTGTGTAAGATTGCTGTAATTCTTGTCACTTGTCTCTTTGTCACCTGAAAAAATCACAAAAGAATTACACACAGACGGTTTCATGAATTTAGAATCACATAACTGTATACGTTTTTTTCTCCATTACCCTTAAATGAGCCGTAAATTGTATTTACATTTTAGTGCATGACATAACTGCGTTGTTTTTGTGTTTTTCCGAATTGTTATACTGCATAATACATTATCTACACAATTCTTATATTGCAGGTTTCAGGTTGTAAATATGATTTGTCCCATCGACACAGTTCTCTTGTTATGAGCCCGTTGATGTGGAGATTCTCCCCTTTAAAGCTGCTGATTTCATCAGTGTGTTGTCACTGGCTTCATATTACATTACTTTATATTTACAATTAGAGTGGGAAGTTATTTTTGTCTCTCTCTTTATGCAGACTTAGTGCAGCTTAACCACGGTAATTGCATTATGCTGCCATCTGCTGTCTCACACACTTAATGAGGAGCAAGTGCTTCATATACAGTCTGTAATCCCCAGTGAATGACAATGTCACTGGACAGAGAACTTTGTTCTCGCTCCCAGGGCTGCAAGAACAAGAACCAGGTTAGTTCTGGTCAGGACAGAACATACTCACGAGAACGTGTGTGCACAACGCATTTCTGACCAATCACACAACAGCTTTCTGACACAAGAACAAGAACAAAGTTCTGCCCAGGTGATGTGTCAAGAACAGGCTGCAAGAACTCCCAAACTCCCAAGAACAAAGTTCTCTGTTGCGGAGTATGTATTAACCTTAAGAGAGCCATTTTTAAAGGTGCAGTGTGTAAGCTTTCGGCTATTTTTATCAACAATTGCATACTGACATTTCCAGTCATCTATAATCTCCAAAATGTATTTTTCTTCCATTACCCTTAAATGAGCCCATGTATGTAATGTATATTTTCATGGTCCTCTCCACGGGGGCAGCCATGTTTTTACAGGAGCCCACAGTGGACGTACGGAACATCTTTTGAGTTTTCATGACTGAAGTCTACCGTAGGTTATTCTGCTCACTCAGAGGGTGAGGGTGTCCTCAAGGTGCCACCAAATCTTACACACTGCACCTTTAACCATTAAAAACATGTCTGAAGCTCACAAAGTATATTGTGGGAATTTTATTGCACAATATTTGTTGAAAGTGGACACGAGATTTACGTTTGTCAAAGACAGACAGAGGTCAGCTGACCACATTCAGAGATGGTCACTTT
>JAFBJT010110792.1:46931-57879 GCA_016785325.1 Chascanopsetta lugubris | reverse complement strand
CTTTGGATCAGGACTTTCTGAAATCCTCAGAACAGCCTGTCTGGCACTCAGAAGTTCTTGCTCTGCAGGAACTCAAGCAGATTGTTTTGACCATGTCTACAAAACGCACCGAGTTGCGTCCTTATTAGATATTTGTGATTATTTGCGTGACTAAGAAAATAAACAGGTGTGACCAATATACATTTGGTGTGCGTGCGTGTGTGTGTGCGTGTGTGAGCGTGTGTGTGTATCCAATCACATATGGATTTGGCTTTAAATCACTCTGTTAGTTCGTCCCTTAATTGGACAAACGTCTTCACTCTGCACTCTGGACCTCGTTCTCACTTACTGACTCATCTATAGCAAGAGGGCGGAAGAGTTCCTCCACTTCCTCCAGCTTCTTCACCTGCATCTCATGCCCTCAAAAAGCATCTCATCTCTACAACTGTCAAGTTTCTCCTCCATTATTTAGCTCGTTAGCTACCAATCAGACTGGTGGGGGGACATTTCTGTATCATCTTGGTTCTGTGAAAAAAGCGAGGGATGATGTTACCTGAGATGCTCATAGCTGACTAAGCCACTAAGCAAGAGGAAATCGCATAGAACACTTTTCAGTTGTGATTTAAAGCCATGCCCAATGGCATCACAGCAGGTTGCGCTATTCAGTGCACTGTGTAAATATTGTCTAACATTATGATGGTTCCAAGAATCCATTTAAATTGATTTAATATCAGTTCATCTTTTATTTTATTTTTATTTTTTTACTGTACATCCATACATTTCCTGCAGGGTGGCAGTGGTTCAGGTGTTTTGTGGAGTTGTCACAAGATCAGAAGGTCCAAAGGTCAGAGGGTCAGAGGTTCGATTCCAGCTTTCCCCATCCTGCATGCTAACGTACCTTTGGGCAAGTCACTTAACCCGATCTTAACCCCACGGTACCCCATGTAAATCCAATCCAATCCAATTCCAGTCAGGTAATGTAAATTGATATGTGCAGCACTTCAGATTTTCAGCTTCTTCAGGGATATTGATCGAGAACAATCAGCACAATGACAAACGATTGAGAACACAATCAGCGTGCAGAAGACCGACTTTGAGAAAATCCCCCTACGCAGTGGGAATGATTTTAAATGTAAATCAATCATCAACACTTGTCAATCAAGATTCGACAGTTACCCCTAGTATCTGATAGAACATCTAGTTTTAGATGATTGCTCTTCTGTCCGTTTCAGTTTCTACCTCCACGCTCCCACAATCACCTCTGGCCTCATTGTTGTGTCCAAGTTCCTGGTTGCCACAAAAACTCATTGTAGTAAAAAGCCAACATCTGCTGCAAGTATCCGACTCTCTGGTCCACCAAACACAACCCTTTACCCAGGTATCAGTGTGTGTGTGTGTGTGTGTGTGTGTGTGTGTGTGTGTGTGTGTGCTGGAGCCTCATCTATCTAGTTTTTCCTCCACAACGCCGTTGTTGGAAGTCATTATGCATCCCCCTGGAGTCTCTTCAGGACAGTTGCCACGGTTTGCAGATC
The DNA here is from genome assembly GCA_016785325.1 of Chascanopsetta lugubris. Lineage (NCBI taxonomy): Eukaryota > Metazoa > Chordata > Actinopteri > Pleuronectiformes > Bothidae > Chascanopsetta > Chascanopsetta lugubris. The sequence goes on along the minus strand of JAFBJT010110792.1, from coordinate 56,368 downwards.
CTGTGCTAAATACATCAAAGACAAATGTCGCACTTCACTAGAGAAACGGTCGCCCGCCCTCCTGCTGCAGGCGAGTGGAGTGAGTTGCGACACTGGTCTGTCTTTGTGGGCTCTTCACAGACACGGGGACAAATGGAATCCTGCTCCTGTAGCTCGGTTCTCTGTTTAATAATGAATGATGAGTGCAATTATATGCCCCGCACGTGTCCTCATTTCACTTGTGTTTAGTCATTCATTCAGTTCTGTGGCCGCTCTCCTGCCGCATGCGTGGTTTTACACGGCCCCAAGACGTCGCGTCCTCTCGCTCGTGCATCATTTACTTTTAACCAGGATATAAAAGTTTGTCTGACTTCATAAAGTAACAGGATGGTGTTTTGTTCAGTGGAGAGAATGTTGCCCTGTTCTCTCCACTCCATAAAACTATGTCTACCGTAAAACTATCTTTAAGCATACTTATCAACACGCGCGCACACACACACACACACACACACACACACAGGGCCATTGGGGGTGTCAGTGTCAGGGCCAGTGACACTGCAGCAGGGCCTGAATAGGACTCAAACCAGCAACCTATGCTACCAAAGGCGACTGCTCTAACCACTGAGCCACTGCCGCCCCACTTACCCTAATCTTAACCCTAATTGTTCAGGAATAACCTTCGTCTCGATTTCAACCTGATTTTTACTGTTACCTTAAAACTAGTTAGACTTTTTGATGGACCCTTTATTCTTTTACATACTTTGTGCGCTGTTGAGGAGAACATGTTCCCCAAATGAGCCTGAATCAACAGATCAAGGTTCACACAACAAAAAGGACAACAATATTGACTGAAATAACAGCTCTGACAAATTAAAGGTGCAGTGTGTATTTCACAGTGTGATTTGGTGAGATCTATTGAAGTTGCATGTCGCATCCATCACCTCACCCTTCCCTTTCGAACATGCAGGAGAACCAATGGTAGCCCTGAGTGGTTTTGCATGTCCGCTCTGGCCCCTCATTTAAATATATATTAAAGGGCATCATTTGGTGTAATGTATAAAGAACATCACAGATTCAGGTGATTACATTTCTAAACAAAAAAAATGTATTCATTAGTAATAGTAATCTTTATGTGCAGATAGAAGTGAGAAAAATCGACTGACATTTTTACACACTGCACCTTTAAAACCAGCCCTCATGTACAGCTCCTTTGAAAAAGACCAGAATCTCAGCGTGCTGCCCGCCTCCGATGTCGTGCTGCCTGTTCCTCCGTCCGTCCTCCTCCTCTCTTTACGTTCACTCATCAAGCAGCGGTGGAGATATACTTCACCCGCAGACAAACTATCGCCCGCCATCTCTGCAATTTCCAGATGTCACGGCCGTAACCACACGTTCAGGGAGCGACGGGAGTCGAATGCGAGCGTTTGTGTGTCTCTCCGCTCTGCTGTGATCACAGCGAGGTGGTCTTCTCCAATAGCTTGAGTAACACTGACATCTGCTGGGACAGCGTGCGCTCACTGGTCAGAGAGGGACCACCGCTTGAAACCAGCGAGCTGCAGGTGCTCACTGAGGAGATTATGCACGAGCCGTGCATATGCCGGCGTACGCGATGTGCTTGAGGTGAGGAACGCATCGTTGTGCACTCGGCAAACAGCAGCGGCCTTGACATTGAAATAGTGGCGTTGATTGCGGCCGTGCCCCGGCCTCAGTGTGAAGTGACGTTCGCCTCTGAGGAGGATTTACATCGGCCCATTTAATAAAAAATATATATAAAAAAAAAAACAGCTGCAGCATCTCTGTGACAGCAGCGGCCCTGGGTTTTCAGAGCGCAGATATAGGGACGACGTGCTCCGAATACTCCCGTGCGTTGAATGTTTTTGCCTTTGCACCCGACTAATTGCAATTTCTCTATCTTTCCTTTTAGGTAAGAGATCTTTCCCTGGCTACATCATTAGAGGACAACCTTTGTCTCGAAAGGACACTGTAAGATAAACTCGCTGATAGGCATTTTCAAAAGCACTCATTAGCCGGTAATGTAAATGAGTCCATGTCCATTGTACACGTAAACGACGTGTGAGTGCGAGAGCGCGTGTGCACACATTTGAGTTGGTGTGTGTCTGTTGATATTCATCCTGCTAATTTACAATTCACTCAGTGCTGCAAAGACTGGGGTTTCGCCCTGACCTTAGATGTTGCTCAGAGACTTGGGCAGAATGAGTTTATATTCATGCTTTGTGTCTTTTTTGTGAGATAACATTTCAAGACAGTGTGTGTGTGTGTGTGTGTGTGTGTGTGTGTGTGTATGTTATGTGCCTGCACTCTTGCCTTTGCATGTTTGTGTATGTGAGCGATCAGGTGCCATTAAGACCTAATTAGGTCCAAATTGCTGTTTGTTACTTTCTGAATACTAATGACCCCCCCTGCGCTAAAACATCTCAAAAGCTCAGGAGGCGTGACATGCCACTCGATTAGCCGAGCCTGAATGATCACAGCTGAAAATCGACCTCGGTGAAAATCATTTGCGACGCCGGCCGAGCTTCTGAATACTGCTCAGCCAGTGTGAGCTACACCCCGAATCCTAGCGTCTGCAACTGTCACGTTGGCGAGGACCATGTCACCCAATCTTCTCACGAACAAGCCAATTCAATTTTTCTTTTTTTTTTCTCTTTCTCACTGCGCCCTGGAAAAAGCACAGCAGATGAATCCTCCCCACTCTCCCCATGATGGTATTTTGATTTCAGTTTCCCATTTCCACTTTATCACAGTTTGATAAGGTCACCACACGCCGTCACCAGCACTATCCGACTCCATTTACTCAAGCGCCATGAAATGCTATTATCAATATGAAATGCTGTCCGGACAGACTGCGGCTCTTCCAACGAGGGAAACATCAGTGTTTACTGTTTAGAAATCAAGCCCTTGCTCCAGGTGCCAGCCGCTATCTGTCTTCTCTGGTGGGTGGAGGGTGGAGGGGAGGAAAAAAAATAAAATCCAACAGGGATTACTAATCCCTCGCTTGTTTGTTGTGCCGCTGCGATTCAGCAAAACAAGATTATCCTCGTCGATGCGTTCAATTTAGGCCCGCAGATGAAACGATAAATGTCAAGGAATATTTATTTTGCTGAATAAACCCCCAAATCCATTCCAATAGAGAGCACTTGTTTTAGTAATTGCACAGAAATGGCTTTCCTCTATGCAAACCGCCCAGGCTGTCAATACTTGAATGGGAAGTGCGAGGTGCCAGCTGTGAGATATGATGATCGAGATGACCCAGATTTCCTCCTCCCTCCTCTAATGAGGTCCTCGGTCATGCGGTGGCATATTTTTACATTCATGCATGTTTTCTCCTATTTATGTCCATGCATAAAGGTTGTCTTTATGCAGTGGTAAATTAGATGTAATACTCTTGGAAACAGGCGGGCAACGTAAGGGGCTTACAGCTTAGTTCAGTTTGTGCAATGGTAAATGCAAATTTCATGAATGAGCAAATGTGTTTTGAGTGATTAATTCATTCACCGCGATTCTTTGAGGAAAGGTGCAACCAGCCTTACAAGAGACACGGGATTAAGCCGGTTACAAAAGCCATTTAAGGATGACAATGGGAAATCACTTTATGGAAATACCTTCCATTTCACATGTGTGGCACGCTGTGGAAATTGCACATGGCGCCGGGTCCAAGTCGTACACGGCCGACGGCGAGGAAAAAAGAAGGGCCGTATCAACATCACAAAGCACCGTCAGTGTCATCAAATGGCAAACATAGCTGCCTCAGCCCCAAATGCAAACATGGTTGATGAAATTCACATGAAGATACAACAAGACGTTTTGGGGGGGGGGGGGGGTAAATTATAAATGAAAGACGAGGGGTGGGGGGGGGGGGGGGGGGGGGGCGTCTGCCTCTGACCACATTGCCTGCTCCTTGTGAATGATTTCCCGTGAACAGAACTGATCAAACAAGCTTCATACACTTTCATGGTGATGGAGACCACACGATACAAAGACACCAGAGTTGAAAGAGGACAGGAAGCATGTGGCAGGATACTGATGTGGTGTATGTGATCACCCTTGTAGTTTTAAGTTTAACGACACTGTTGGCAAAAATATCATTTAAAGAGGCTGGATGCCTGATTATTGATAATCACATTATCGCGGGTGGCGAGAATTATTCAGGAGAACCACAGGATGCAGTATTTCCCATGGAGACATTAAACACATATACACATTCAAACTAAATGTGTGTGATTCTAATTCAACTAAGATTGACTAAAGAAGACTAATAGCTAAGATAAGAACAGATAAGATAATATAAAATCAAAATGCATGTTGAAGAAATCCACTCATCACAGCAGTACAAAAATGCAGATATGGTGACTTAGGTGCATTTTGTGTATATATATTTCTAAACATTGATTAACATTTTTTTTTTTATCCAACATGTAGTGGTAATCTTGAGGTGGATAGAAAAAAGGAAATAAAAGTTGACCAAACGAATGTTTAATAAACATTCTTGCATGTCATTAAGTTACTTTTTCAATATAGATAATATCTGGAGTAAATAATTGATTGAAAAAGTTGACAGTTTGCTTAACAATAATATAAAAAAAAAAGATTCATCTCATTGGATCTAAGTGACTCAACGTGCGCCTCGAAATTATGGAAAGTGCCACATGTTTGATAAGACATATCCGCAGCCATTGTAGATACTCAGCCTTATCTGATGAAACTGGAGTGTGGCCTCAGGTCGACACTTTTACTATAACAGCTGTTTCCATGCAGCACAAATGTTAATATGTGCGCTGGTATGTTGTAATCTAAACTCCATCTGTTGCAGTCGTACAAATGTTTAATGCGTAATGCAGATTGTGTTTATGCCGAACAACTGACATATTACAACATCTACGTTTTTATCTTATTACATTTTCATTGGATTACATAGTGTGAAAGGTTTGTCAGCGACTATTGGGAAACAACACTAAAAGGTGGCCCCTCCCTCCCATGCCCACAATTATATTTACCACATCGCCGCATGGCCGTTCAGCCATTTCGATCACTTCTTTGTTTGTTTTTGATAATGGGACGATTTCCCGCACAAACACTTCGCCGCACGTGACGTTATCAAGGTATTGGATCTTTAATGAGGACCGCGCGGAAGAGTGATACGTTACAAATGAGGACATTCACCATCACTGCCGCGCAGCGCTGTCGATCAGAAACGACAACGTGGCGCGCGTCCGCGTGCACGCGGCGCACCAGCCTTGAGCTCATGAACAAAAAGGGGAGGGGCCCAATTCCCACGTGCCGCCGGTGGTGCACACCTACGTACGGTCCAGCTGTCAGTGCGGCACTGTACGGCTCGGCGCCGCAGCTCCAGGCCTCGTGCATCTCTGATGCAACAGTGACTCTCGGCTTGACATGTTTGTGTATTCTCTGAGCACATGTGCACAAGATATGTTCACAAGCGGGAGAGACACAGTGTGGAGAAGTAATTAGACAGTGTGTATGCGTGTGTGTGTGTGTGAGAGAGAGAGAGAGAGAGAGTGAGCATGTGCTGGGTTGCAAGACTTCCTCTTCTCGGTCGCCCGCAGAGATCACAAAGACGATCAGTGTGACAGTCAGTACAATGGGGGAGCAGATACAGGCCCCAACCAGCAGAGCTTTTACACCGGCGCCGAGGCAAAGTTCCCTGTCACATTGTAACAATGAGCACAGCGGCGGATTTCCATAATACATCACTACCTGTTTGAACACCGCCAGATTCTTCCAATGGCTCCCGCATTCATGTATTCATCAAATGGAAACGGTGCGCCGCGGATCTCTCAGGTCACACTCCTTTGCATGCAGCTCATTGTTTCGGCATTATTTGGAGAGTGCAGCAGGAATGTGATTAGTGGTATAACATTGCATTAAAAGAAAAACAAAGCGGGGCCCTGGAGAAAAAATAGATCCAAATATCTGATGTGAATATTCAACCAAGTGTGTGTGTGCGTGTGTGTGTGTCTACGTGTGTGTGTCTAGAATCAGGCTGCGGTATTTGTTTAAACACGGTGCTTCTTCAGGCTTCCCGCAATATAATTAGCAGAGGAAGAGAAAGTTTTGTTTTCCAGCAGGATTTTATACAGATGAGACAAATATCAACCCTATTCATTTACGCACTCAGAGTGACTAATCAATTCCTATTGTGGCTGAAAAGGCCTGTTGAATTTCTGGGGTAGAGCACACGGGTAATTTGCCTCGTCGACACAGTAGGACATCATTTACATCCGGGCCATGCAATAGCAGCCTGATTTCCAACCCGTGAAGTAAAGAACAGAAATCCGTTGTTTTTTTTTTCCCGGCTCAAACAAACCCCTGATAGCAATTGAGGGCGCGGCGCGATCATCGGCGTCAGAGTGATAAATGACATAAAAAAAAAGAAGTTTACACTCGACAGCAGCCCGTGAGAGGTGACAGAAAAAGGCTTTTAGCGCCATCACATCCATCACGGCGCTTTGAAGAACGACACACGGGAGCGACAACATCCAAAAGAAGGGGACAGGAAACGTACGGATACAGTGACGTGGCGGCGGTGAAATGATGCAGGACACATCTGTGGTGCGCCGTGGCGCCGCTCGTAGAGTATTAAACCCACATATTTTAGCAGAGCATATACGCAGCCCATCTATATCCCAGCGACTCCACGGAGGAAAGTCAACAGCCTGAAGGTTGTAATGAAATGCTCCGCGTCTGCACTGAGCCCGTGCACCACTGGGGGGCAAAGTAGCACTATCAACATTTAGCAGCAGTGACCCATTTTTCCAAATGTTGTGCTCCTCTCTCGTGCATTCGGTCGTCGCTCCTCCTTTTGAAATGAAAATATGTATGTGAGCGTAAACATACAACTCATTAGCATATCAACTGGCGGTTGCCGGGCGCTGCGTCACTGCAGCAAAGGCCAAGCCTATCATTAACAAGTCTCGGACACGGGGATGACGACACCTCCTTTCATTCTTCCTCTTCTTTTTTTTAATTTTTTTTTTTTTTGTCTTCCTCGTCATTAGAGGAGAGGTAGAAAAAAAGAGGAGAAAAAAGAAGCAGAAAGGGTGAGGACGTGTGAGGCAGCGACATCAGTGCAGCTTTGAAGGGTGCTCAGGCCTGATTATCATCCCCCGTAAAGTGTCATATGTGCAGAGCAGAGTGACACGCCACTGTATCAGACGTGTGTTTATTTATTTATCGCGGCAGTGAGGGTTCCTGGGCAGATTTCACGGGATTTGAGACTCCGGCAACGTGGCCCTAAATAATCCACCTCAAGTATCCTCTTATACTTCAAAGAGCATTTTGCCTCCACCGTGGGGGCGAAGTGGCTAAAAATAGTTGGGGGAGAGCGCTGCCTCTGGTTGTTCCTGTCTGGGCGTTATGGCGAGTGCATCGCAGGGGGAGATCATCCAGCGTCTCCCCCCACCGGCCCGATGTCGATGCTGTTGTTACTGTACTTCTTATCGCCGCTGGCGTCCTCGGGCGAAGTGCCGATGAGACCCCGGCAACCCCCGGGAGATTCACTGAAATGGCTTCTTCCTGTTCTGTGTTCAGGTGGGGCTGCCAACAATGAGCAAACCAGCAGCTAAGTGGTTAAACAAAGAAAAGTATAAAAGAGATTTTTTCTTTATTTTTTTTTTATTGTCGTTGTTGTTTGCTATTGAGGAAACTCAAGCCCATATCCTTGAATTGCACCCACACACACCATTCATTTAATTATTTTTTTTCTTGGAATTCTTTTCATGTTACCGTGCAATATCTGTGAGTTGTCACTGTGCACACACACACACACACACACACACACACACACACACACACACAGTGTTAGTGTACCCGGGCCACGCGGCTTCCGGGAGAGATTGTTCTGCTTATCACAGGTTTGGAGGCACTCAAGGCTGCAGCATCTTTTGTTTGTGTTTAGAGAGAGGCACTGGAAAGGGATACAAATCTGAATTTATTTTCTAGACCAAAGCCCCAAAGCCACACAAGTCGAAAATCCAACATTACATAAATGCATTTTGCATAATACAACTGCTTTAAAAGAAATAAGCAAAATGCTGATATTACTTTGACACTGTCGTTTGGCAATCGTTCACTTTGATTCTGTTTACTGCTGGCATTACTTGTTTTGTTTTTTTCTATCTCTCTTTTAATTGCTTTGAGCATTGAGGTGCCGTCTCTGGAGTGGAGCTTACTTGGCATCACTGCCACATATGTCAGCTCTCTCTGCCAGTATGGCAACCCGATGTGGAGCATGCAGCTCACTTCCTTCTCTTTACAAAAAGCTGTGAACCACCGAGTTATGCTCTCGGTCTGGTTTTGAATTCTTCATAGCCCTGCTGCATATTAAAACATTTTTGTGGTGGAACCTTGTTAAATATGTGCGGTAGAAAGAGGGGTAATGAAACTTGCAGAATCATCGGCCCACCCGAAACGCATCGGATTCTTCAGCCCTGAAAAAATCATCAAAAACACCGTCTCTGAATAGATTCTCAGTCATCCGAGGCATGGAATCTTTTTTATTTCTATTTTTTTTAATTCTTTCTTTAAACAGGTAAGTCAACGGAGAACCAGTTCTCATTTATCTAGAAGCTTCTTTCATGGGAAGTGAAACATCTTCGTTCAACTCCAGTCACTTTACGTCCAGTTGCTTGTGTACACCAAGATATTGCATAGACTGTGAATGAAGATGGAGGCAGCGTCCGTGACGCCACCCGTTGGTTTCTGCAGAGTGGATTTGAAGCAAATTGTGGGCGAGTCCCTCAATAGTTCATTCAAGAATGGGCATAAAGGTGGAACACGAGGGGATGGATGGATGAAGACATCACATGCATATGAGAAGAGATTAAAGATGAATTCTGAGCAATGCAATACAACACGCAAGAAGAATGTGTGTTTCTCAGTAGGAGACACTTTATGAGATTGGAGAGGGGGCTGCTTTAATGCCAAGACTCCATTTCATCACTTTTCAAACACTTCCTGATGTTGACTGGTAATATCTTGCTCATTAGGATTGTAAAGGATCCACATTCAGTGATAAATCCCCCGCTCTGTATAAAAAGCTCCATTTCCAGGGAGCAGATTTTTTGTCTCATTGCTCTGTGACAGCAGAAACACAGAATTAGAGTAAAGCAATGCTTGGACAAGCCCATTCATAATAATTAATTCAGAATCCATGTAAGCACAAACACCGAGAGTGTAAGCAAAGATCATTTACAAATGGACTATAGCCGCAGCTTGAACGGTCCAAACCAATCTCCAGATCTTCCCGGCACATCTCAACATCAGCACGTGACTCATAGTTTTAGCCGAGCGGTGGGAAGTACGCACTTCTGCCAAAACACGAACCCTGCGTAACTTTTCACATCCGTAGCTGGTCGCGGAGAAACGAGCGGTATTAAGACCCGAGTCATGCGGGAGAAGTGGAAAAGCTCATATCTATC
>JAFBJT010110792.1:12935-41074 GCA_016785325.1 Chascanopsetta lugubris | reverse complement strand
GGGGGGGGGGGGGGGTTCATTGTCAGAGAAATTGCTGGATGTACGGATAGACTCTTCATCTGGCTCCTGGCAGATATTTAAAGAGCTCACTAATGGAAGACGGGTGCCTCTATAACAATGAGACTCACAAGTATCATGTTATCAGCTGATAAAACCGAGGGTATCTTAGCGGCGTGTGCCGCTGTGCTATATTCATAACTCTGTGGTTTGCTTTTCTATCCCTCCCATGCCATCCTGTGTTTCTCTCCTGGTTAATTACTCGCTAATAAAAACAGGTGGGCCATGGGATGGCCCAAACCTAACACTGGATCAAATAGAGAACTTCTTCCAGCTACTTCAAAAAAAAATGTATACCAGGTTTGAGAAGTTTTTTCTGTCTTGTTTTGTCATTTTGCTGTCTTTTCACAGCAAATAATTATATAATTAATTCCAGCAGTTTTGTCCCAGATAGATAGATAGATAGATAGATAGATAGATAGATAGATAGATAGATAGATAGATAGATAGATAGATAGATAGATAGATAGATAGATAGATAGATAGATGGATGGATGGATAGATGGATAAATTGATGGATACTTTATTCATCCCCACAGGGGAAATTTGAAAATCCAGTAGCCCCCACACATTCATAGGTGATACAATAAAATAAACAGACAAAGAACAAACAGTAAATAAGTAAAGATAGCCAGAAGTTGAATAGTAGATAACAGATCTGTGAGGGTGAGCGTGTGTGCACATTGTTACAAAAGAAGATAAAATAAAGGGAAGATAATAAATAAATACCAAAGACACACACAAGATCTGTCACAGCAAAAGCCACACTCATCACATCATGAGCTGTGTGGCATTGAACAGTATTTTCAGCAAAACTTGCAGCAGTACCATCATCGTACCTCCCAGAGAGAAAAAACGTGCATTGCACTATTGATATGTTTCTGCAACTTGTATCCTGGTTTTGAGTTGCCTTCTTCTTGTGATATTATGATGATAAACTTGTGTCCTCAAGCGCATATAATGCAATGGTAAGAGATGCATAAGTGCTAATGTATGACATTTAGTTAAACATCCATACAGTGCATGTGTAGTCCATGTATGTGCAGGACTGTCTTGTATAAGAACACAGGGCAATCTGGGGTTCAGTATTTCATAAAGGCTCATTACAATGAAAGTTGTTTTGGTCAATACATTTGGTCCTGCACTGACAATTGCAATGAAATTGATTCAGATGTGGGTGTGGCAAATGATGATTTGTCATCAGTTGTTGTTTTTTTTTTGCACCTCACTGGGTCAAAACGTCCACTGCTCCACACTCATGACTAAATGTCTGCGCAAAGTAACATCGTCAGTGCTCCTGGCAACTGTGAGGAGCAGCAATTTCCGGTGTTGCATGACATAGTGTTAAAATATGCAGATGGCTCGATGACATTCATTTCAAGTGAGGATATTTGAAGAATTTTTTTTTTCTTACATTTTATGAAGCAACCTCTCAAGACGTGGTTCTTGTCATTAAGGTGCCGGAGTGTTGAGGAGTCTTAAAGAGAGCGTTTCCATTTTGATCACCGGGTGAAGTGTGAAGAGTGTCAAGAGGGAAACCTTTAACCATTCCTCAAGTGAAATTAACTCTCAGCTGACAGGACATGCTCGCTTTCCTACACAGCAAGCGATGACCTTCATTATCTTACAAGCTGTAATTAAGCAACGTAGAAGTGCCATTAATCTAGTCCAAGTTGCACGAAGCCACGTGCTTCCTGAATGTGGCACCCATGTCATTGTTTTTAAAGTCGACGTGGCGCATGCTTTCCCGCTACCCTTTCCTTTCCCCATTGTACCGTGTTTGATTTTGGGTTGCGCGTCACACAGCAGAGTCAGGCTGTCTATTTAGACTGTTGATTGGCTCTCTCTCTCTCTCTGCAAATTCAATTTAAAGATTGTTATTTTAATGAGATTCGTGTTGTTGCGTTGAATAAAGATCAGCGGGCTGACTTACACTCTGAGAGCCCAGTTCTTGCCTCTGGGCTTGTCAGATAGTGGACAAGCCTTTTTATTTTATCTTTTTATTTTTTTAATCTCTTGGTTTAGCTCTTTAAAGGTGCAGTCTGTACGATTTGGGTCATTTTTGTCACTTCTATAAATATTACAGAACAATTACATACCAACATTCTCATAAATGTATAATCACCTAACTGTTTTATTTTGTTTTCATCGCCCTTAAATGAGCCCATTAATGTATATTTACATGAGGAGTGGATCCTCTCTATGGGGGCTGCCATGTTTTTACAGTAGCCTGGAGTGGACCTACTAAACATCCTTTGAGTTTTAATGTCAGCTGAAGTCTACCACAGGTTCTCCTGCAGGCTCAGAAGGGTGAGGCTGAGGTGATGGATACAACATGCAACTTCACCTAGATATTTCCAAATCTTACACACTGCACCTTTAACTCAGACAGTCTCGTTCACCTCTGCCTGCAGCATGAGAGGTTAGTCAAGTCACCACAGCGCAAAGTGCCCGGTGTTGTTTTCTGGACTGGGTAGTCCAGCTAGATTAACCTTTGACCCGGGCATCTTCTATTTTAGCCAGAGTGGTGTACATGTTAACTCCTGGGTATTGTCAACACACATTCACTCATGTATAAATCATTACGTCTTCCAGTGCATGAGATCCTTTATTCGAGTGAGAGCAAAGACATGTTGCTGCCGTCCTTAAAGGTGCAGTGTGTAAGATGTGGTGACATCTAGTGGTGAAGTTGCATGTTGTATCCATCACCTCACCATCACCCTCCTGAGCATGCAGGGGAACCTATGGTAGACTTTAGTTTCGTTTATTCGTTCATTAAAACCCAAAAGATGCTCAGTATGTCAACTCTGGGCTACTGTACAAACATGGGGAGGACCGGCTCCTCATGCAAACATACATTAATACATTAATTTAAAAAAATACATTTCGGCGATTATAAATGTATGAACATGTCAGTATGTGATTGCTCAGTGATAATTTTTGACCAAAAATTGGCATAATCTTACACAACGGAGAATGGAGGGGATGGGGGCATGCCATGCGCTGCTCTGCAAGGCATGCAAACGCCGAAGCATTGCAATTGTGATTTGTGTGTTTTTTTATGGCATCGCTGAAAAACCTTGACTTATCTCATGCAAATGCTTGTGTAAACGCTTATCTTGTGCAAATGTGTCTCCAGTCAGGCATGGAAGCGAGTAGGGTTATGCCAGTAAACGTGAGGCTTACAAGCTGCACTGATCTGCGGATGTGCTATTCCAGTTGCCTGTCTGCTTCCCTCCCGAGCCCTCTTCGTCAAGAGTCCCAGTCCTGGGTCTCAATGCAAACACATTAGCATTTTCCTCAAGCAGGAGGTTACAAATCCAAATTTTGAGAAAAAGCTGGCAGAACCCGGGACCTGACACGACACGAATACATCTAATTATGTCATTCATTGGCATTTGAGTATGTACAAATTACCTGTGCATGCTGGAGCCAAACTGACCTTTATGCACAGCCCTGCTGTGTACCTTCACGACATCTCTACAGTTTGCTTGAGCTGTGAGCAGCAGACTAAACTCTTTTCCATCCTAGAAGAGCAGAGACCCCCACAGAAGGAAAACGGGGCAAATGTTAAAGGTGCAGTGTGTAAGAGTTGGTGACCTCTAGAGGTGAAGCTGCACGCTGTGTCCATCACCTCACCCTCACTCCTCTGGAGAACCTATGGTCGACTTCAGTTGTCATTAAAACTCAAAAGATGTTTCATACGTCCACTCTGGGCTACTGTAAAAACATGGCGGCCCCCACTAAGAGGACCGGCTCCTCATGTACGTATGCATTAAAGAGCTCATATAAGGGAAGATAAATAAAGCATTTAGGTGATTATACATTTATGAAAATGGCAGAATGTTGTTGTTTCGTAATATTTTCAGAGGTGACAAAAGTGACCATAATCTTACACACTGCGCCTTTAATGCAAGAAATATGTTCGATAACGTGATGATGGGATGCAATAAAATGAGATCTGCACTGCCATTATGTTTGATAAAAAATGATTTGACTCTGGTGATTATATACAGAACTGCTTCTCTCCATCAGAAAAAAAGTTGCCTGTCAAGAGTCATTTAGCAAGACCTTGAATTCTCTCCAGCCCCAAGGCTGTTGCACTATAGCTGACCCTGACCCATCTTACATGAAGCCCCATGCAGCAACTGCACAGACAACGCAAACTCTTCTCCATGTGCTGTACATATAATTACAATGCATCTGATGTCAGTTAGAACCAGCTAAAGTATGCAAAGCTTATACCTCCACCTACACAGCCCTTATTGTGTGAGGAGGGTTTAATCCAACATGGCTCTCAGCATCAATTCTAATGTTAATTCAGTGTCACTGAAAAACACACGCAGCATATCTTTTTCAGGAATTAAAATGTCTCATGGCACATTTAATAACAGAGAACACATTTGCTCTGTAGAGACCAAAACTTGTATGTGATTTTTTTGAGCGATTTGGCATAATTGATAGTAGTTATTTCATTACGTGGGCGTCTCTTCTACGATCTCCGTCTTTGTAACAAAACGTCTTCTCTTAGCTGACTAAAATATTATATACTTGAATCGCTCCAAGTGAGGAGCATTGAGCTCATCATTGTAGTCGCTGAAGTCCGGGGATATTAGCAACAGGAATCAGTTGTGACCGAGATGATTGAAACTACATTTTGTGAAGCAACAACATGGTCACCATGATTTAAAAGTGCAGTGTGTAAGATTTGGTGACCTCTAGAGGTGAAGTTGCATGTTGTATCCATCACCTCACCCTCACTCTTCTGAGCTTGCAGGAGAACCTGTGGTAGACTTCAGTTGTCATTAAAGTAGTTTAGTAGGTCCAGAACTCTGCCGCCGGGGTTCTCACCCGTACGAAACCCTGGCAGCACATTGCCCCCCCCCCCCCCCCCCCCCCCCCCCCCCCCCCCCCCGAAACCCTGGCAGCACATTGCCCCCCCCCCCCCCCATCCTCCTCCACTGGCTCCCAGTCAAATTCTGCGTCATCTTCAAAAGAAAAGTAATAAACCATTTTGGTGATTATAATTTCATGAAAATGTAATTGTTTTTGTGATTTACAAAAAGACAAAAATAAACACTGCACCTTGTAAAGTTTCAATAGGTCGTGTTTACATGCTCCATAAGGCAGCCAATTGAATACCCCTTGCCCATTCTAATTAATTAGGGTCTTTATATAAACATAAAAAAAAAACAAGCGATCTTCTTTAAATTGTGTCTAGGTTTGAACAATCCTGGCTACTTGGCAACTTACATGGGGGGGGGGTGGGCAACATTGATATGGATATAAATGAGCAGCTCTAAGGGAACAACAAAAACAACTCTTTGTAGCAGATTATACACCTAAAATAAAAAATCACATTTAATTGCCCATGAAATACTCCCCGAATCCTTCATACCGTACCATTAACAAAGTAGGATTTGACTTCACCCAGACTTGTTAAGAGTCTTTTCCAGTGAATACTGGAACGAGGCCAACCTCATTACTCTTCATCTCGGGGTCTCTCCACCATTGAAACAAAACCTCTGCGTTTGAACCCCATGGTCTTTGCCCATTCATTATTTTTGCTTCTTTGTATGAACTGCATTCTGTAATGCTTCACCAATTTTCAGTGCCACTGTGAAAATGACAGTGGGTCAGGGTTAGTCATGTGAAACAATGCTATTGCTGTGTTTATTACATAACATTACTTCTGAGTGTGCTTTTAAACCAGCTATTCTCAACGGGTGGGGCGTGACCGAAAAGTGGGTCAGGGGCAGGTTTTCAGTGAATTGCGAGCCTTTGACTGGGGAACAAAAAGTTACCCTGCCTAAATACCTAAATTACCATTAGAAATCATTAGCATTAGAAATCCTCCCTAATAGGATTTCTTAAGCATCGGAGTGCCGTCTATTCACACTCCTCAACTGTAGGTGGCGATGATGCCCTGTAATGCTAAAATACACCTACCATTTCACAGATAAGGTGTGTTTCCATGTGCTAAATGACCTTGACTAAACGCAAGTTCGACACCGGCTACATTCAGATGCGGCTAACTTTAGTTGATTCCAGCCTCGCCACCTGCTGGTCAGTTTTGTTCATCGTTAGATTTTCTCCTGTGTGATATTCTGTATTATCTCTGGTCCAGTGCGAGGAGTTGAACATTTATGAGGACAGAAGTCGGAATTAAGGGCTGATGGTGGCTCCCTAGGCCGGATCAGTCAAGAAGCAACTGGTTTAAACAGTAGAGGCAGTGCTCAACATCTCAGGCCTCGATTTCAGGTTGCCCTAATGGTCAAAGTAGATGAGACTCTCACGCCCGAAGATGTGGACAGATGTTTCTTTGCGTCTCACTTGCAAGTTGCTCCAAAGCCCACCTTACCTTTTAATAGGACACAATTAAACAGTTGTAAGTCAGAGCCTCGGAGAACCACTCTCCAGGGACACTGAGCAGCATGTGTGCAGTGATAACAGCGGAGGCTTTGTTACCTGAGCAAAACTCAAGTCCCCATTTTTGTTTCTGAACTCCTCCTCACAGTCTGTTCCCGTCTCTGCTCTGATGTGGGTTCAAATGATCGCAGCTGATGAAACGTGTTTATTTTCAACGGGGGGAAAAAAATAATTCACAAGTATTAGAGCGAATCAGCTCCAGATGCAGAGACCGAGCTGCTGCAAAGAGTTTATTCCTTCAGCTCGCATCGTTGTATTGTGTCATCTAAGCCAGCAAAGATCACTGTACAAATCTGCAGCCAACACATGATGGCACGCAATGCGAACTGCATAGCGTTTTACCATATTCATGTATTTTGGTTTGGTTTGATGTAACTAACACCCTCATTGGCTCCAAATATAAGAATACATGGCTCTGACACAGCATGGGCCAAATATGAGATATATGCGGAGCATCCGAAAAACAATGGCCTCGAAATAAAGCGGCGGTGAATTCACAACTGGCACCGTGCGTGTCGATGAAAGACACCCATTTTGGATTTTGTGGTTGTTTCCCTGAAATCCCCATCGCAATTGGGGGAGCATTGCTAGCGTTCTCAGTGTGATCACTGTTGAGTCATCACTGTACATAATTGAACACAAAAATAAATAGGTGGCGGTTCAATGCTATATGCCCCCCCCCCCCCCCCCCCCCCCCCCCAGCCCCTAACCCTCCCTATAACAAGCTTTCACAGGTTACCAAGTAAAGCTGCTGGAACAGATCAAAATCAGATAAACGTGATATGGTATCACCAATATCCAGTTAAGAGTCCGTCACCATCGATTAATTTACAGGTATCTCTCATTAGTGGAGCTAAAATGTGCCAAAAAATGTGTATTCAAGCCCTTAAACACGTTCACTAACAAACACAGTATAATGATGTTGTTGTACATGGTGCCGCTTGACAAAGACATTTCAGCCCAATGCAGATTTCACACTTTCCATGCTGGTGTCAAGTGCTGCTTGTCAGGAACTGAGTCCCCCCGTCCCACTAGACCTGAGATGTCTGCTCGCTTTCTCTCTCCCTCTCTCTCTCTCTCTCTCTCTCAGACTCCAGCTTAGCAGTCTTGCATAGACACCATAGGAGAAGCTGTCACGTGTGGACCGGAACCTTCCACTTTGAGTCAATATAAACACGCAAGAAGAAAAGAAAAAATAGATAGATAGATGGATCGAGTGTAGATAGATGGATGTATAAAAAAACGACTTCAAATCAAAAACTAAATGAGAATTTCTGAAACAGACAAATGACCGAGACCTTAACCTCCTTTTTTTGGCCCAGTATCGTTCACTTACATTCAGCTACATAGAGTTGAAACAGGACTTTACCACTCAAAAACACACTGGCACTGAGTCCTCAACAACAAGGCTTAGCCTTTGATTTAATCCCACCATCATAAATAGATACATTAGTCACAGTATAAGCTGCCTGCACCACCATGAATCAGACCTCCAGTAGCAGCAGAGCAGCTCAATACAGCTTGGGCCAACTATACCATAATAAGTCATCCCTTGTAAGTGTAAGCTATCATTAGCCGCGACATCTTAATTACTTTTTCTAATGATTATCATTAAATTGTCGTGATTGATCTTAGTGTGTATCACCATAATCGAAGAGGACATCTGAAGTGAAGAACAGCGAATCCTTTGCATGATGCAAAATGGAGAACTTATCACATGTGTGGCTAAAGTCATGGTCACATCATAGAGAAGCCCATTAATGAACACTGTTGTTTCTATATGAAAAGAGATACAATGAGAACAGATGCAAATTATCAATGTCTGTGACCACAACGGCTCCATGTACAATTGCAGAACATTATCCCATAGGTAACTTGTTATTATGGGATGTGAAAACCTTGTTGGGCAAACTTGGGTGGCAGTATGCCTGAAGTAAACACATTTTCCACGACACATTTATTTATTTTTTTTACATAGATATGCACTGATGCCGTATTTAAACTTTTTCCTGCACACATTTTATACATAGGGCTGCTGGCATGTGAAGATAGCAGGGAGAGAGAATAAGCCCCCCCCCCCCCCCCCCCCCCCCCCCCCCCCCCATAGCAGGGAGAGAGAATAAGCCCCCCCCCCCCCCCACCCGACTTCAGCTGCTCTGCTCACTCAGCTCACATCGGCACACGGGATAGAACGGTAGCACATCATCTCCAGCAGGTTCTCATCAATTTCCAGAGGTTTCTTATTTTTTTTTCTTCCAGTGAAATCAATCCTGCACCAAACCGCACCCGCTTGAAATAAGCTTTCAAGCTGTTGTGATAGTGACAAATACTGTATGAATCCAAACAGGGATTCACTGCTACTTCTTCTTATAATCATTTCCCCCAACATGCTGTGCAACATCACATGGTGAGTTAAAAGAAATACTACTTGGGTAGTGGCTTATTTTTTATAAACCATCCATTTGAATATTCTCGTGTGTTTCATGATTGATGAGTTGACTCAGGATCAGCAAACAACGCAAGTAGCAGTGGCAGCAGATGGAGATTTCAATGGTAGAGATACGGTGACCCTGCAGAGTGCAGCTCTCCTTTATACTCCCCCACATACACAGTGCTCAATATCTGTCTCTCTCAACACTACATCGTCTTATTGAGGGTCAGGACAGCTTGGCTCCATCTCCTGGATTCCTGGGATTACTTGAACACATTACAAAATTGACAAGTGAAATACAAGATAGATGGAGCACCCCCCCCCCTCCAGTACCAGTGATGTCAAACAGGCGGGCCGGAACCGGCCCACCGGAAGGTACAGTCAGGCACCGTGGAATGACTTTGCAAAGGGCCGAGGGCCATCATAGGTTTTCTTGCGTGCTGCAAAAGGGAAGGGTGAGGTGAGTGATACAATATGCAGCTTCACCAGTAGATGTCACTAAATCTTACTCACTGCACCTTTAAATGTTGAGTATTTGTATGAAATGTACAAGTGTACTTGTCCTTTTTTGCACTAAAACTATGGGAAACAATTGAAGTTACAATATCATGATTTTAATGAGCTGATTTACACCTACAATTTGTCCAAATTCAAGTTTACTATTCCTCGACAAGTCATATTAGTTTGACACTCTGCCTGACACAGTTGGAATACAGATGGAAAATGTGTTTGTATCCCCCACCCAGGGGTGTTTCCAGGCACCGTTTCTCATCTCCTGTCTGACCGGCAGTTAGGACAGCAGCTAACATGATGACATGAAGATCACTGTCAGTGCAACAGGGAAAATGAGGTGGAAGGGGATGAAAGCGCGAGTAGCTTTGGGAGTGTGAGGATGGAGCCTGGGTGTGTAACAACATGGAATCCCTCGAGCAATCCCCACATCCTACCCCTCGAGACTATTTGGGAGTAAAATGATTTACTGACATTTTTTTTTCTTTTCCAATAAAAGCAATGAACATACAGGCGGACCGTGATAGCTTTTAAAACATCTTTTTGATTAAATCTAATAAAAGCAAATTAAATGAAACTTCACGAGACCGTGCGATTTTTGTCAAACGGAACTTTGGTGTACAAATTATTTCACCTTAGTTCATTAGTCTGTAGTTTTTCCTGATTTGCACAGACTTCTCAGGTGAGACATTGCTATAATGCAATATTTTCAGGAGGTATTGCCGTGGAAAAACAAGCTCTCATTAAGAGCACCTCTCTCTTCAAGATATAGAGTGGCACTTAAGAAAAAAAAGATTCCATTGAAAAGAATCCTATGGGTACCTCAGACACTAATGCAGTGGAGGGAGGACATGTGCTGGATATATAAAAATAATTTAGTATTGTGGAGGCTCATAACACATGGCAATTTTGACCAAAGTCTTTATCAGGGCAGAAATAATAGAAATGAGAATGTCCTCCCAAGAGAAATGATGACATCTGTTGTTTGGTCAGATTGCCCAAAAAATAAGAAATGTGTACTCGCAAGTGATGGGAGCTTCTAACAGCCGCAGTGATTATGAACAAAGGCAAATGTACTGTGCTTTTTTTTTTTTGGGGGTAAGGGGGGGGGGGGGGGGGGGGGGGGTTGGGGATGTGAATTGGTTGCTCCCTAAGTCCTCATGCGGTGGGCTCACACCTCCATTTTGACTCTACACAAAGTGAATTCCTACCTATCATTTCTTCATATTGCTCTTTTTTTGTGAGACAGAATGGAGGGAAGGTGTCGTTCTGGAGTTAGACGGTTTAATATTTCACAAAAGGGTCGTTGGTTCAACCCTAGTTTTTTGCATGTCCTTGGAAAACATATTGAACCCATTGACTCTGCTCCATGTTGTCATAGAGGCAGAGGTAGAAACTGAAAGACGAGATGCTTGTCCAGCTGGATAGATTGCAAAATTAATAATATCGTTCAATTGGCAGTGTAACTAAAAAACAAAAACATGTTATTTTTTCACAACAACAAATATATACATATATATATATATATATATATTTTTTTTTTTTTTTTTCAATATAAATACTTATTGACCAATGTGCGGAAATTGCATGCATTGCAGTTGTTGGTTGAAGAAATAGAAGACGTTATATACAGTGAGTACTTCTATTGTATATTTATTTATTTATAGACCATTTTGTTATTCACACACACACACACACACACACACACACACACATGCACACATATTGTGTATATATATACAGAGAGAGAGCGAGTATTGTGTTCATTTGATTCAGTACTTTTTGTCCTCCATAAACTTTATAGATTTCATTCATCTTACAAATGTTTTTCACAACCAAACAACATTTTGACTCCAAAGTTCTCACTTACTGGCCTACAAAAGGCGATCATACCCCATTGTACCTGCTGTATACTGTTTGTACAGCAACCAGTAACAAAGGCAATATTTCCACGCTCTAATTGCTGAATCCTTCATGGTGACAGGAGGATCAAGTGTGAGTGTGAGTGTTATTGATTGGGTACCAGACCGTCACGGCTCTAACTATGGACACTCCTGTCTGCAGGATTCAGAGTGATTACTGTCCACTAATTCTTTATGGCGAGTGGGGTATAAAAAAATGACAATGAAAGCTGTGTGGAATTGCCGATCAATATTGTATTTATGCCTTACGAGGAGACAGCATTGCTCACTTGCCGGATCAACAGGGCTTTCATCGATACATCCCATTGGATGTCTGAGGGAAGATAATGAACAGTTCTTTATTTAGAACAACCAAAACAGAGCAGTCGATTGTTATGGTGGAAAACTCGGGGTCTTGAAAAGTGCTGTCAACTCATTTTCCCCCCTCAAATATTCTATTGAGTGCCACTCCCTCTGCTTCATTGTCCCACTGTCTCTTCAAAGCTATGTCCCCTTTATACGCTGTTTGGGTAAGAGCCACACTTGCATTATATTCCTTAAATGCTGTAGCTCAGACTATTAGGCACTGATCTTTAAAAGGTGCAGTGTGTGATATTTTGGCCATTTTTCACCTTTAAAAATCTTACAAAACAATTACATACTGATATTTTCATGAATTTATAAGCATCTGGATGTTTCATTTTTTTTCCCCATTACCCTAAAATGAGCCCATTAACATATATTTACATGAGGAGGGGGTCCTCTCCACGGGGGCCTCCATGTTTTTACGGTAGTAAAAGTGAACATATAAACATCTTTTGAGTTTGCTTGACAACTGAAGTCTACAACAGGTTCTCCTTCATGTTCAGAAGGGGTGAGGGTGAGGTGATGGATACAACATGTAACTTCACCTCTAGATGTCACAAAATCTTACACGCTGCACCTTTAACTGGACTGACAGAGGAAACCAAATTTAAACACAAGTGATATTGTATGTAGATTTTTCAAAGTTTGAGTGACAGTTTTCACGGTATTAGGTAAACTTTCCTGGTTCCATTGTTCATAATTGTTGTTGTTTAATTAATTAAACAGATGCATTGTTCATACATTAAGGTGATAGTTGAGGTGTCACCTAAATGATGATTTATAGGAGAAGTGGGTAGAATCCAGACGTCAGGCTATTTATGACTAATGAGACAGCGCTTAAGGACAGGAAAGTAACTCGTGCTTACAAACGTCTTCAACATTTATTTCTAGATGACTGCATCTGTTCAAGTTTGATGTCCAAACGAACAGTCTTGACAAGACACATTTTGAAAAAAACAGCGCAGTCAGCACGGGCATGCAGTTAGGCATAGTCATATTTTTTGAAATAAATGAAGGATTTAAAGAAAGTCATAAAACAAAACAAAAATGACACAACAAATGAACTTTGTACTAGAACTGGGCCTTTTTCTACGGTGGCCGAGAAGTGTAAATCACAACGACATAAACTTCTACCGACCGAGAAGTATAAATCACAACGACATTAAGACGAATCACAACACATTAATTTCTACCGACCAAGAAGTGTAAATCACAACAACATTAAGACGAATCACAACAACATTAAGACGAATCACTTCTATCGGAAGAGACGGGACAAACGAGCCGGTACTTCCCACGTCCTTAGCAGAGGCCGTCACTGATTGGACGCTTTGCCAATCACAAACTCATCGCTGATTGGACCTTCTTGCCCCAATGAGAGCAATACATCTTTTTAATTCAAATGTAAAGCATCGATCGTGGACTTGCTCACCGGTAGTTCACCTTCGCCTTCCTGCGGTGCACTTCTGTCCAATCAGCGACGAGTTTGTCCTCGGCAAAGCGTTGGTACAGATACTTCCCTGGTGGGTTTCATTTGTCACGTTGAGACCGAAACATTTGTTGGAAAGCGAGAGAAACACAGAGGAGGGGAATAAGATAAACAAATAAAACAGAGTCCCCAAAACACTCTTATTGCTAGAGTAAAACATAATCATACAAATTGATTTGCCATTTTTGTGTTTGAACCATGGTTATTTGTTTGATCACTTGAAATATATTTAGTCACTTTATTTCAACCGATCATGACAACTCTTTTACCAAAACACGGTGACTTATTTGACAAGATAGTTGTGAGCGATCGATGTCTGGCACAAGAAAACAGCCACATTCATGCATGGACACATTCTATCAGGAGTTCCAATGAGTCCATCGAGATTTATAGATTCAAGCATAGGTGCAGCAAAATTGGGGGTGGGGGCGGGGGGGGGGGGCGTTGTATCATCATGCAGCAGCTCCTATTTCTTATCAAAGACTTGCTATGACTGGTATGTGCCATGCAGAGCCACCTGTCCTCACACAAGCATCATTATCTGCGTTCCTATCTGGTGGGGCTGATGTGCTGCAGGTGGACATTAGAGGGTCCGACAGATAGTATAGTGGGGAACTGGACGCTTTGACTCCACAGCCGAGTAACTCCCCCACCTGCCAACTACTTAGTAAACACCGTGATGAATGAGTGTGAATTTCTCTCCAGCTCACAGGTTCAACTCAAATGAGCTCATGGTGTCGATCCGCTCTTTGTGAGGTGGACTGCGAGAGCGCCGAGAGTGCGGCTTCTGATCTCCTCGGTAAACACAGTGGACTAATTAGGTGATGGGGGAACAAATGTTTGCTAGCGTTAGCTCTCATTGGGGATGGAAAGTTCACTCTGGCTGCACTATATATATATATATATATATATATATATATATATATATATATATATATATATATATACACACACACATACACACATTGTTTGTGTTCACAAAGTGCCTGCACTATATCTGGATGCTAAAGGATTCTTTAGCATGCAAAAAGTAAAGAGGGGAATCAATCTACCAACCTGCCGGTCACCACTCCGATGGTCACGCACCCCCCTCTGCAATTACATTAGAACCCTCTGGAATGTCTTTTAGGCCTTTGTCAGTGCTGACGTTCCGTCCTGATGAGTATGCCGCGTGAGTAGTTGAGTGCGATTCCTTGACATTCCGAGTGGCCCACAGAATCATCGCGGCTGCCTAGGTAATTGCAAAACATATTTGATATTTAGGATTTTAAAATCAGAAATTTATTATCAGCACTTTCTGAGTGGAACCGAAGGGAGTGATGTATGCGCTCAGCATTTTAAACAGTTCCCGTCTGAGTGCTGCGGGCAGCTGAGTCGATGGAAAAGCTTGTTTATAACATTTGACACATATTAACCTGAAGATTAAAACTGATGTTATACTTGCAGAAAAAAAAAAAAGTCATGAACATCCCCCGAAATGTTCTCTTGAAAAAATGGTTTATTCTGCTTTTCCTTCAAATCAAAGCAAATACCAGGACTTGTTGCAACTGGGTGGCCCGCGGAGGTCCATCACTCTCTCTGGAGCACAGATCTTACTAAGTACTCTGTAGGGAGAGATGTGCCATTATTTTCAAATCTTGTCATGTGGGCATGTGGCAGATTAAAGAGACGGGGATCTGCCAGGATTCTCTTCTGTTGCCCGATGCT
Organism: Chascanopsetta lugubris; assembly: GCA_016785325.1. NCBI lineage: Eukaryota > Metazoa > Chordata > Actinopteri > Pleuronectiformes > Bothidae > Chascanopsetta > Chascanopsetta lugubris. The sequence continues at coordinate 26,184 of JAFBJT010110792.1, read as the reverse complement.
ACCCAGTTAGAAAATTGGTCAGGATTGGACTTCTTGCTGTAGGTGTAGTATCTGCAGCTACTAAGACAAGTGAGCAATTGCTTCACGTCCCAGTGTTCGACTTGACTATGTCATTCATGTTTTATCTGCCTATAGTACATTTGAAGCCTATCACAGCGTTTGCTCTTCATCATGTTAAACTACAGTACCTCAACATATCACCCGCACACATTTCTCTTCCGTCTTTTCTGTTTTTAATGCTGTCTTTTTTTTTTTTTATCATGGACTGAAATTGATGCAACATGGCTGCCCCGGCTGTTAAAGGATGCCTGCGCCTGCCACTCCGAGGGAACAACCTGCTCAATAGTTCCTGTTCAAAATCGAACAGGAACATCTCGGGACAGAATTTCTTTTCTTTTTCTTTTTTTGTTTTTGTTTTTTAATGCCCCTGCTGTAACTGCAATCTGTGCATCTCAATTGGCATTGGACAAATGACGAATTCAATAAATTAATTGATGAATGTGTTAATTAATTACCTTCAATACACTGTAAAAGATTACAATTAACAAACAAAAGAAACAACTGGATGTATACAACCTTTTGTATAACTGACTTGAAGCCCTAAATGGTGGCCCCATTACCCAGGAGAGGGTATTTTTATTACTAGGGTCCGAGGTTCTGGTTTTTTCTCATTTTATCTGGGGAGTTTCAAGAGCGCAAATAAATTACAAGACAATAAATTACAATACAAAAATCAAATGAAATTGAGCAGGAAGTCAGAAAGCTTTGCATTATTTCATTAAGTTTACAAAGTTTGCTATTGAGCCACTACAGAAAACAACTTGTGGTATGTGGTATCATAGGGTTGAAGTTATCTACCTGCTAAAAATGAAAATATTGATTCTTTCTTTTGAATAAAAGTTATTAAAAGGCTGAATCTTTTTTTGCCAGAGAAACAGTATTCCTGCACATAATGCTGCGGTGATTCACGTCTCAAACTCATATCTAAGATCCAAGCAGACAACATGACATTTACTTCTGAGCATAAATATCATCATAGCTAGACATCGAAACAACGGTGCAGTTTCCTTGGTCCAACCACGGGCAAATTCAGAATTACATTCTCGCAAATGTCTCACAGATTCAATTACTGCTGTTGTTTCTTGATTTCCTTCTGTAAATGAACTTGTTTTACATATGTGAGCTAAACTTAAAATGTGCAAACTGCAAGTCACTTTTCATATCAGTGTGTGATGCAATACAAAGTGCTGGCATTTAAACATTCATCCTGCTTTGCTGTTTGAGGTTTCCAGTACAGAAGGGCAATTGATACATCCACTCTGAATTTTTGTTTTTCTCATTAAGGTGGATATGTTTCAGCCACTGATGATTTGTTCATTGATTGATTTGTCAAAAAGACAAGCAGCAAAAACAAAAATCTAATCAATCTCCTGAAAACTAGGCAGAAGGATGGGACATATGTTGAAGGTGAATATATACTCCACATATACACAGACATGTGTTCGTTCTGGTCAGAGCATTTCTTTCTCCTCTTACATTTGAGTGCTGAGCTCCTGGGAAGTCCGCATCGGGCCTGCCCTCTGCAATATATGTCACTAAGCATTGTGTGAATCAGAGTAATGTACAACTTCTTCTGTGTCAGCATCTCCATTTCCAATTTTCCCGAATCAACCTCACCTCTTAAAATAGCTGACCAATCACACAGTAGTTGTCTGAAATTATATAAAAAGTTCAGATGATGTGTCGAGAACAAGCAGCGACAACTGCTGAATCGCGGCTGCAAAAACTTTCTTGCAGCTCTGGGAGCGAGAACAATTTTCTCTTTTTTTGGTGTTGTATGCCTTCTCTTTTGTGTGAACAAAGAGGCTGATCCAAGAATTGGGTGGACTCTCTTTAAAATGGTGAGTGGAGTGCAAAATTTGACAAAAAGCTCCCCAACAATAGATACATTCAGAAAGCCCAAGCAGGCACTTTAGGTGGGCACCAGATTTTGTACTTCCGACTACATAATGGAAACTATCTCAAATAATATGTTTCAGGATTGGGTCGAACTGAAAATGATTAGACATGCGCTTGGCAATTAGTCTAAAGTTGACTATCACGAAATGTGAGTTTTTCCCAAAATACAAATATGACAACATTTTGTCCTTCATTCATCATCCCAAGACAATTCAGATTGATCTTGTTACCCTTTTGGTCAGACCACTGGTAGCATGCACAGTAAGTGAGTTTTAATTACTGCATTCCCTGCATGTTAATTTTTAAAAATTCTATCAGAGATAGTTGTGCTTCTTCACTCAACGCATTAGAAAGTTGATGGTGCAATCCTGTATTTTATGAGTTTTCATTTCAATGTGACCTTGGACAAGGCACTGAAACACAAATTCCCCCTCTGTTAATAGAGGGCTTAAAGAGGCATGGCATGTAGAAATGTTGAAAACAGTCCATTCACCTTTCAAAAGCTGTGGTACATCAGCAACAACAGACCTAAAGAAGCCTTTTACAAAGACTCTTTGCTGACTGAATAAACAGCGGTTTTCAGGGTTTGGGCAAGGTCGGCAGCAGGACACGCAGGGGTCTTTCAGGTGTGGTGACATCGCCAGGGAAGAAGCGGTAGAGGTGACGGATGGGGATTTAGTGGTGATGCTGTGGTGGTGTTTCTCAAAGGTGTGTTTGTTGAACAGCGACATCCTCTCGACCTGTTACAGTGAAGTTCTTTCAGGGCTTGGAAGCTGAGGGTCAATCTCTCACCCTTTGACAATAGTTTTAGCAAACTACATGCTCAAACTGTTGGAGGCAGAGGAGAATTATACGTGTACAATGGATACAAATGTGAAGAGGTTTCAGAGGGGTTTATTATGAAAAATGAGAGAAAGAAACAGACCAGAGAAAGGTCTCCGCTTAAAAAAATGGGATGGAACTTACGACGAAGCTTGGCAAGGCATCCTCGGTGGTTCCTACCCACAGCCAAGGAGCCCACAAAGGGTTCTGCCCAGCTATATACTTGGCCCCTCCCTGTTAGCGAGCCCATTGTATGTTTCAGTGGAGATCCACCATTGCTCTTCGTTGCAACAATGGAGCGTTCCTGGCACAAGACCTGCTCTGTAATCCACTGCAACCCAACCGGCCGTGAGGAGAGAGCTGGTTGTTAAATGAGAAGGTCCCACATTTGGCTGGTAAGTGGCTGTGGAACTGGACTCACTTCATTTAGGCAGATTATTTTTACAATATTTATTAGTATACACCAGCACTGTGATTGAATTTTTTTCTTTATTCAACGTATGAATACGTCAACGTATTCCAGTGTAACCGAAGCTCTCATATGACTCAGGGCGTCATTTCACACGATATGAAGACCATTGGTGGAGCAGACTTAGGAGAGGAGAGAGGAGGAGGTGATTGACAGCTAAGGAAGCAGCTTGGCAACACCCCCCCCCCCCAAACAGAGTGATTTCTGGAGAGAGTCCAAACAGGCTCCAGCAAAAACAGCTTGTCCTTAGAGTGTTTTGCCCACAGCAGGCCATTGAACAATTAGTTAGGACCTCTCTGAGGAATTGCCGCTGAGTGAAAAGTACCACAATATAACTCCTTTAATGTATCGCTTCATTTTGAATTCATCTTCCCTGAATGTTCTTGTTTGTGAACTGAACGCCACAACTTTATGAAAAACATGTTAGGCTCTGTTAGCTAGTTGCTAACTGTTTCTGCCTGATGTTTTGTTCTGAGCAGGTGGGGAATTGTGGGTTTACTGTGGCATGTTCGCTAAAAACATCTTTCGGCTGCTACAACAAGCTCGGTGACAGCGGTCATTTTGGGATACTAAACCATAATAAGCAAAGAGAGGCTAAACGGCTACTATGTACAGGTGAAGAGATCTGTGGGAGCTTTTGTGGATTCATCATCATTCATCATTTGAAATTTTTTTTTTTATACTGTGGAGATTGATTTTTTTCAGTGTCATTTAAAAACAATAATGGTTTCACTGACCCAGTCTTTGGATTCACTACATAAAAGATAATGAAGAAGGAAACGATTAACCACAACAAATGTATTCAATTCTCAGGTGTTAGTATTATAATCCAGCGGCATGCACTTGATTGCATCATAATTTCTAGTGCTGCACATGAATTGGTGCCACTTGCAACAATACCTCTTAGTACTACAATGACAAAAAATGTCATTGGGTGATAAATAATACAGTTTGATTGATGGACGGAGATATAATGGATTATGGATGGCTTCTCTGGCCCAGTTGTGATTAAAGCGATTACTCAGCAGTTTTTATTATGCTCAGTGTAAACATTATGCCTGTTGAAGAGACCCACTTGTGAAACGGAGATGTGTGATATAGGAACGGCAAGGGGATCGACTCATTCCTGTGATGTAATGGTCAGCAGGGACTGGAATAGAGATGATTTATATGTAATGAAGCGAGCGGAGTTTTACAGTTTGATGAGCAAGCTGCCGAAACGTATGCAAAACGAATAACTGCATGAATGCTTTCAATGTAGTAGCGCAGCATCAGTGTCATATCTCAGTATCAGATTCAAATGCTTTCAATTCACGGTGCTACCGGCAGATATAGTTCATGTCAATATACGTAATATCCAGTATGCGTGTGCTGTTGGCTGTGTAGAGAGCTGTTTCAATAAATGCAGTCAACCATTGTCAAGGAAGCGTTTGTAATTATAATGGCCCGTGCTTATCTGAGAGGCAGGTGAACATCACTCTGAGGAGCTAACTGACCGTAAAGATTTGATAAATGGAATAATGTAAGTCAATGTAGCAACACACGGGGAAGATTGTTTCTGTTTTTTTTGTTTAGCTCACCTGTCTGGCTCTCCCAGCTCTGGGTAAACAACTTAATCTTAAACAAGACTTTATAATGGACTTCCTTCTCCACTGTTGAAAAATATCTTATAAAAGGTGTAGCAATAATTCAAAGATTTTTTGATTGTATGTATAAAATAATATTAGCTTGAAGAAACTGCTTTCACATGATCATCATAATAATGCAATGCAAACAACAGCCTCATTTACTTTAGTAGATCAAGAAGAATGTTTTCAGAATGCATTTATTATTTAACATTATGTTTACTCAGTTGCTCGGTCTATCAGTCTGCCACACAGTTTAGCAGACACAATCCTATGAGGTTTAGGGAATGGAATATAATAACCTTTATTCTCTAGCCTCTCGAGAGATCTCGTGTCGATATTGCACTTACACCGTTTCACCATTTTTCAACGTTTTAACGTAATAAATGTCTCTGAAACTCGAGGAAAAGTTTCCATTGTGTTTCTATGGAGCAACAGGAGCTGGATGACCGAATGCATTGCAGTGCTACGAGGAATGTGATAGCCCCCCTGACGCTCGAGGGCAAGACTTAGCAATAGGTCAATTCATCAATTTGGTGCATACTTTGTGTACTGTAGAAAAAGTCCGTTTTTTTATTGTTGGTCACGTGAACTATACGTCCTCACACGAAGCTGACTGAGTGCTCTGGCAACAGTAAGCAGATGCTTCTAGCCTCAGGATGTTGCGTGGTTATGGCTTCGGGCTGACAAAATAAAACAAACAACAATCACCAGAGTTAATTAGAAATATTATAAAAGGACAGACAATTAGAGTGGGAAATAGAAATAGAAATGCACCTTGACTTCTCTGATAACTCAGAGATGAGTGATGCCATGGTGACCGTGAGTAAGTGTTGACTGAGACACTTGTTGCTTGGTATTTATAATGGCCACGGTTTGGTCGGCATATGGCGCCTGATCACAGCCTGTGTCTGTTTACCAGGTTCGAGAGCTGAGATAGCGATGGCTGTGTCACAGAGTTCAATGCAATGATATAGTTGCTTTCAAAAATACATACCAGACTATGTAGGTGTCAGAACTATTACTCACACTCCAGAGGCCTCACATGCTGTCCTGCTGATTCAATGTGTGAGCCCTCACTTTGACCACGGTTCCACCCACAAGCTGTGATTCAAATAGGTTCGACTGCCCACAGATACTGTTTATGTTTTCAAACCAGCGCAATTGTTGCATGGGCACATTTGTTTTGCGGGGCCGGAGGAGGATGACTTGACAGAAATAGGGATATTTCTCCTTTTTTCTTACTTGTGTTTATGTCTGTGTGCTGTGCTGTGCTGTGCAAACATTGTCAGTCCTCGAGATGTTTCAATTTGTATCAGTCCCACCAGGGAGGAATGTGATCACTTCCAGAATCAGGCCTGGAGCAGATGGCCATGCCCCCTCACAGCCCCGATCCATACATCATGGAGTCAGCGTGTGATCAGATGGACACAGAAGACAGGGACACGGGCCCAGTCCATGCAGAGATGGGGGCGATCTTTTTCCGACTTGGTCTGAAAAATAAAATCCGCACCAGACGGCATAGAAGAGCACGAGCGAGAACGCTGTAGTGCAGCCTCCAGGCCTGAGTGCCGCTGTCACGCTGCCACAGGAACACACCAAAAACAGAGAAGAGGACATGGAGTATGCGCATCAAACTCTTAAGATGTAAACAAACAGGAGAAGAAAACGAGGTATTAGAAGAAGAAGGAGGATTTGATGGTGGTGGTGGCAAAGAATGTGCAAGCCTAAAAGGAGATGCTCATGTGGACCGATGACGATGTAGACCTTGTACTCCACAACACATTGGACTACAAGTAATCTGCCATTGTTGTTGTTGTTGGTGGGTTGGTGCTTGCCGCTTAAGGGAGAGAGGTGTGAGAGACGCGTATCGGTTGTCCAGGCGAATACGATACAATGACGTCTTGAGATTTTCTCACTCTGGGACCTGATTTTTAAAGTATTGCATTTGCGCTCGGTACTCGCCGTCCCCGTGTGGATGGAAAGCAACAAAAAAAACTTTGGCAGATTCACCAAAAAACGTCTCTTTGTGGACGTGGCCTCAATACGCAAAGAGCTGGTGATCAGAGGAGAACTGGAGCTGATTGAAAGGCAGGGGCTGTCAGAGCAAATACCGAGTGGATATTGTAAAATCAGCCTCAATGTATTGTCAGAGCTGAAAAATTCATACCATAAAGTCTGTATGGAATATACATGCAACACCTATTGTCACTTACTCTATGAAAATATGCGATAATCATGAGTGAGACAGTCGTGTTTGGCAGCAACAAATTGTATGTAAAACGTGATTTCAAACAGATTAGCTATAGATATAATGTTGATATGTAAATCCAAGAAAATGTGTGTCACATTGATTTTCCCTGACAACGCAATACACAAACGATCAGATTTTACACCTTAATATCTGCTAGACATGGATCCAGCAAGTGCTTCATGTTTCATATTGGATTTTTTTGAAGGTTGTTCAGGTTGATGTTTCAGGTAAATACAAGATCTTTGTCTGAAAAATGCACACATTCCGGTAATTAGCATTTTAACAAACCCCTATACCAGGTGTCCTTGCTGTGTGCATAGAATGGGCTGTATCAACCAATGACCACCATGTAACTCGTGATGTTGATAAATGCAGGACATCATCATTGTGGAGAGTTCTAACAATTCTTCATCACCGAAGAACTCTTTTTGACAACAATATATTCATGATTTATGTGAATGGGCAAATCAATTGCCTGATGAGGACAAAAACAAGAGACACAATACAGCTTCAACAAGTACCAGCATTGTACCTACACATTTTCCACCTAAACAAGGCCCTTGATTGCTCCTGTGCAATTTCCTGGTTGTATATTCAAAATTCCTGGAATCCATGCTGGGACTCTGCATGAAAACTGAATCTGTGTGAGCTCAAGATCAGGATCATGATTCAAAAAGACTGCCGCAGTGGATTAGTGTTGCTGTAATTGAATTAAAACTTCCAACAAAATGAGATCAGTCAAAGAGTCAAAATCTGTGTGAAACTCGACCCACTTTTATTCCTTGACTCTCACCTGCATTTCTGCCTCTCAGACTGTACGATGAACTACATATAAACAGATTTCTACAGCCGACAGTCCGCAAATACATTGAACACGTGTAATTTCACATGGAGCGGAGTCGCTTCCTTCTCCTTAGCCATGACTAATTCAGCACCAAAGCCGACAAACACTCAGAAATAATCCTTCTATCTTCAAATACAGTCCACAACCTTTGATAAAAGTCAGCAGAGATCAAGGGGATCTGTCAAGAGCTTTCCAATTTCCCCAACTAATGTAATGGAGATCAGCCCTTCAAAGAAGTCATCTTGTGTTACCATATTCTCTTAAGTTCATCTTCAGTGGTTCCAGATCAACCCCCACGGACTTCTGCTGGGTTGGGGTGGGGGGCATTGGCCGGAGGTGGGCGGGTGAGGGCTGGGGGATTGGGGGTTACTCTTTTTTTTGGCTTACTGTTTTCCATACAATTCCAGTTTGGAGGTTGGCTGCACATGGACACATCTTTGGAAAGACATGAATTTGAGCATGGGGCAAATTTAAAGGTTGTGGCATATTTGACCATTACAGAAAGTAGCAGCTTTATTAGGAGGTATGTAGCAACCAATAACCTAATAATGGCCAATATTTTAATAAGCCTATATAATGTAATAATTGACCAATAATGCAAATAATGCTTGAGCCAATAACTGTTATAACATTTTGCCAATAATGTCATAAGTTATGACGTTATTGGCCTTGCATTAAAAAAAAAGAAATGAAAAAAAAAAAAAGAAATGTTGAGCCGTCACACTGACGTATGTAATCAGGCCATTTGTTGAAGCGGCCCTGCCAGCAATTATAGCCTTAAAGTGTCAAGTTCCATTCGTCCCTGTAGCTGGCGAACAGCCTTGTTTGCCAGTCATACACAGTGTATAATCAGAGCTCAAGTGTTATTCGGCCTGATACAGAGACACACTCATGTGAAATACAAAGTCAACAGGCAGCAGGTGTAGCTAGAACATGGCTGCCTACATTGAGACATGGAGTCCATGCAGCAGCAGCAACAGCAGCAGCAGCAGCAGCAGCAGAGCACTGTCAGGTTGATCCGACATGTTTAACAACGATCCAGTCAAAATGTGATCATTCTACTACTTATAATCAGTGAATATTTATTATTATTTAACTGATCACATGCAAAGATAATTATGAAAGTGGGCAGTGCAGCGTCACATGGCTTGTATTACTCTGAACACTTTTAAAGTTGCAGTGTGTCAGATTTGGTGACATCTAGTGGTGAAGTTGCATATTGTATCCATCACCTCACCCTCACCCTTCTGAGCATGGAGGAGAACCTACGATAGCACTTACTTGTCATTAAAAGTCAAAAATTGTTTAGTATGTCCACTCTTGGCTACTGTAAAAACATGGTGGCCCCCTTAGAGAGGACCCCCCCCCCCCTCCTCATGTGCATATACATTAATGGACTCATTTAAAAGGTAATGGGGGAAAACTTCGATCAGGTGATTATAAATTCATAGAAATGTCTGTATGTAATTGTTTTGTAAAATTTTTTAGAAGTGACAAAAATGACCTAAATCTTACACACTGCACCTTTAAGTGATTAAAGGCCTCAATTCATTCTTTAAAAAATCGAGTGTTGAGAACCACCCTACCCTTTTTTTCTTTTTTAAATGCAGCTTCGACCATTGTAGTATAGGGGACGAATAAGAATGGGATTGGACGGTTGGATTGGACTTTTGGTTCTTACGATAACAGAACTGAGCCACAGACACCTCGCACCCGAAAACTACTTCCAGATCAGAGGATCAGGCTATTGTCAGAGATGTGGCTGCCTCCTTCTATGGAGAGATGATTGAATGTGTAGCAGCAGTATCAAGGTTAGTCTCAGGTGACAAACACACAATATTTCTACAGAATCAGATACATTGCAACAGCGAAATATCGCTTTTCTGAGGAGATTGAAGATTGAAGGTGTATTCTCACTTTTCGTTTGCTCCTTGTCGAATTCGTTACTCGTACCGGCATCAGTCATCATAGGAATCGTCATCTTGAATCCTTATTTTCTTTCTGTGACACAAGACTGGCTGGTTTGTATTAGCCCTTATTGAGCATCATAGGCAATGTAGCAAGCATCGCTCTCAGATAGAGGCAGTTTTAGATGAGTTACTTAGTCTCATGTTGACCTGGTCTGAAAACCGCTATTCATGCTAACAAAACAATATGTTTTCATTTTCTGCTACATATTTTTCTCCTTGTGAAATTTCAGGTCTTTATAACATGCACTTTCACACTGCTTTTACATTATCTCCGTAACACCCGTGGTTATTATTATTTCAGAATGAATAGAAAAAGCCTTTATATAAATCCAATGATAGACCCTGGTCTTGTAACTCAGCGTTCACAAGCAGTCACTGCCCTGACATAGTTATGATCACCATTAGCCTAATACCTTGTGTCTGTCGGGGTTTCATCTCTTTGCAGGGGGCAGACAGTGGAGTGACTGACATCTGTAAGATGGCAAGCTAGCTCAGGAATGAGTCAAAAGAATCCTTTTTGACATGTCTGTCAAATTTTGTCCGGAAATCCCTCTCTGGTGGATCAGATGTCAAGCTCAAAGACCAGGTGCACATTTTGTTTAAAAGCAGTTCTAATTTATTTATAGCGCTTAAAGCAGCATGCGGACCTCAATTGCAATGGAAACTATCACCAAAAAAAGTACTTGATATACTTTGATGTATAAGTGCCAGGTTACCTCAATACAGTGGTTTCCTTTGATCAAATGGCACAATAGATCTGGTGGGTCTGAGTATGGTCAAATTGATTATTCCAGCCCAGTGAATAGAGCAGCCACCTTTGGAATCCCACTTGAGACCAGGCTACAGTGTCATTGGCCACAACACTGCCCCAGGTCGTCATTGTAAAGAACTGACCTGCCTGGTGAAATAAAAAGTCACATCAACACAAGAGAAAAGTCAGTTTCAGTTTTTGTCATGAAAAGAAAAGAAAACTAATATCAACATGTTAAATGAAACAATTAACAAAGACACTGCTTTTACATTACAAGTCACTGATTATATAACTATCAGTGAGATTAGAGACAAGGAACATTATTATGTTGAATGCATTAAACTGATTCCTGGAAGAATTGCGCTTGGAGAAATAATTCAATTTCAACACGGGAGACATCTGAAAACCAAATTAAAGATATAAATGAATTCTTCATCATCAGCCTCTTTCACAAAAATACTGTATTTCCCCCACAGCAAATATGGCCCCTGCCTCTAAAATAACAATACAATGTTCAGGATGTACAAGATGTGGATGATTGGTAATAATGGACAATGATTGATTCAACAAACACATTCAACTAAAGTGTTTACTCTAAGCACTTTAGGATTAAATTGCATTATTAGTATTAAACTTTAGGCGTTTTAGAACAAAATTAGCATTTTCCTCACGGACCGGTAATTCACATTATTTGACATCATGCAGCAAAATAAGAAATGCTCTTGCTTTGAATCTTTCGGGTTTCAGCTCTTGTTTGCATGTCTCATTGAGATTTCATGTTACTGGGAATGTGATGAACCTGGCTCAAAGAAGACAGTGGCACAGGTGTCATCTATTGTGACCATTTCAAACTGTCAAACTGCCTTTTGTCAAACAATCAAAACTTTCTGGAGCAACAGAACCGATGGGATGAGAGATGTTTACAGCTGCTGAAGTTGCTGCTGCTCTCGTGATGAACTGTGACACTGTTGCAATCTTCATGTACTGTTACGAAGCTTGATATACATCACCTTTTTTACAATATATTTATTAGTGTTTTACATATACATACAATAGACATACTCACTGATACTCCCACACTCACATATACTTTGCATCGATATAGAATAAAATATCTAAAATAATACAATGAAATATAAAAAAGGTAGATGTTCCCGAATAAGGGAAATAAAGATTTCTAGGTTGAATTCTCCTTCTCTGTAGTGTTCATATAGGGTTGATATATCACCTTTAAAAATGTTTTACAACTATAATCTTTATTAAGCATTTTGTAAACATCGTCGAGTAAACAATTCAGCAACATGAGTGAAGGTGTGTTTTGAATGTTCATTTGAGGGATTTGAAATGAGTTTTGCTCAAGGGCAAAATGCAAGTTGAGACTGTCTCTCTAAAAGATGCTGTATTGGGATTTGAAAATATGCAAATCTAAAAACAGAAAGATACGTTTGGGCTGATAATGTTAAAAGGTGCAGTGTGTAAGATTCTGGTCATTTTTGTCACTTCTATTAGTAGAAAAAAAGAATGCCGCAAAATTTTAATTAACATTTTCATAATCACCTAAATGTATTTTGTTCCCATTACCCATAAATAAGCCCATTAATGTTTATTTTGTTTATTTTTTTACATGAGGAGTGGGCCCTCTCTACGGGGGCCGCCATGTTTTTACAGTAGCCCAGAGTGGATGCACTAAACATCTTTTGAGTTTTAATGACAACTGATCGCTGCCATTGGTTCCCCTATATGCTGGGAAGGGTGGGGGTGAGGTGACGGATACAACATCCAACTTCACCACTAGATGTCACCAAATCTTACACACTGCACCTTTAAGCATCAATGTCAATGATCAGGTCGATCATCTTTATCAAATAGCACATATCACTATGAAGCGTCTATACATTCTGTAGTTTGATGAATAATGAATAAATGAAGAGTGAAAACAGACTCCAGGTGCAGTCAGAGTACTGGCCTTTGATTCTCAAGCCTCCCTCTCTCAGCTCTGGGCTACAGACACCTCCATAGTGTATCTCTTTATAGTGACCCTATGCCGAGCGGCATAACAGATTGATGTCTTTAATGCAGGTCTACAGCAAATGATATTCAAGAAACCAGCACCCCTGTGGTTTCCCGCGATGTTTTTTTTTTTGGGGTTCACAGCCTAAATAAAACTACACGTTTTATTCTACAAGCCATTCTATAATTGAGACACTCTGCATTATGGCCTGAATATTTACATAAGATGAAGTGGTAACAACGCTACTGAGGAACAATGGCCATTAATGCTTCCCTTGTCGTAAACCTTACGACCTATTTTTGCTTTGTTTTCAATCATGTTCTCATGCAGAATACGGCATCCAAATACTACATGTGCCAACAGAGCTGTGTCCAGTGACTCTCCAGTCTTATCAACCAGTCAATATCCTTTATAGCACGAGTCACGTTCATGAACTCCCTCATACTGCTTCTCCATACACACCATCTTTTTCTAACACACACTGGTGGCACAGCTCCCTTCAGCTCCCTTAAGCAATATGTAGCCCAAGGACAGTTGGAGTGCA
>JAFBJT010110791.1:76482-94964 GCA_016785325.1 Chascanopsetta lugubris | reverse complement strand
CTATTGAAATTGCATCGTTTCTTAATATCATTATTAGGGCCCAAGCACCAAGTGGTGTGAAGGCCTTATTGAAATTGTATGGTTTCTTATTATTATTAGGGCCCGAGCACCAAGGGGTGTGAAGGCCCTATTAAAATTGCTCCGCTTATTATTACTAGGGCATGAGCACCGAGTGGTGCGAAGGCCCTATTGAAATTGCTCCAATAATTATTAAGGCCCGAGCACTGAGTGATGCAAAGGCCCTGTTGAAATTGTTCCGATTATTATCATTATTAGGGCCCGAGCACCGAGTGGTGCAAAGGTCCTACTGAAATTGCTCCGATTACTAGGGACTGTGTACCGAGTGGTGCAAAGACCCTATTGAAATTGTTTTATTTCATATTAGGAGTTGAGTGGTGTTCAGGGCCTAATAAAATTGCTTAATTTCTTTTTCTTCTTCTTCTTCTTCTTCTTCTTCTTCTTTCCCCCCGTAAATTAATTACTTATTTGGAGACCTTAACATATCCCAAAACTCACAGATTTTGGAATGTGCATAGAAAGTGGTGGACATTTTAATATTGCATAGTCAATTCGAGTGGGCGGGGCCAATTGGCTCCAGGGGCATGGATTACCGATATGTATGAAATTTGTTACACATATGTATTTCCCTGAGGCAAGAAAAAAAATTCTTTTGGAACATACCTCCAAACCAAAAAGGAAGTCAGCCATTTTGGATCAAAGTGCCACCTTTGGATGTTTTTGGCATTTTGCACACAATGGAATTTAACGAGCTTGTCCAAGGGCTTTTGGCGAAACGTCTTGAAACTCTTCTTGAAACTTCTTTTTACTTCAAAAACCCAATTATAATATAAGGTGCTTTACAAATATGTTTTTGAGATTTTTTGAAGAAACATTTTTGTCATTATACTAAAGTTAGTCTATTACAGGCGTGTCAAAGTCATTTGAGTTCAGGGGCCACGTACAGCCTAATTTGAGCTCAAGAGGGACGGACCAGTAAAACCATAACCTAATAAGCTATAAATAATGACAACTCCAAGTTGTTCCATTTGTAGAATAGATTATAATAACGATAAAGGTAAACTTGCACTGTAGGGATCCACCCAACTCCAGATATTTTTAGCCAACAGCTTTAACATGAACAGTTTGCCTGCTACCTCCAGTGACCTCCAAGCTGATGACTACCAACAACCTGCAGCCCACAGTAGAACCACAGCACAAGCTGTTCAACACACATTCACAGAATGCCAAGCTTTGTTTCATGGCATAGCTCAGAGCAGTTATTTAGAAAATAATGCCAGTCATTGTAAAAGTAAAATGAAGTAGTAGTGTAGTTATGTATGTAGTTACTTGTTTGCAAAAGTAAACGTGTTCACGCAATTGTGCCATCAGTTCTAAATGGAATGATGCTGTGACATGTTCCTTCAAGTCATAATTCAACCTTTCATTGCTTGTATTGTTGCGTAAGTAAAAATCCATGAAAACCGATGGTATATTCATAACATGTTCTCTGTTTCATTCATAAGAGCATAGCAGTTTCTCTTCATGACACACACTGCAGTGTTGAGCCATGTTGATGTTGGGCTGGCGCTCCCACAAATGATCGCTAACTGCTCTGACCGACTATCAGCGGCCTATCAGTCAACACTTCAAAGCTGGGGGGGCCGGTTGGGGTGTCAGCTCAGGAGCCTGAAAGCTCCCAGCTCAAGAGTCTGATTTAGGAGATCAGCCCAAACAGCCCAGAGTCAATTATCAGGCTTAGCAAGGATATGCGCTAAAGACGGTAAGATGTCGGCCATGGTACGGGAAACAGAGAAAGTGCTGCAGAGGGTGAGGGTGAGTGTGTGTGTGTGTGTGTGTGTGTGGGGGGGGGGGGGGGGGGGGGGGGGGGGGGGGGGGGGGGGGGGGGGGGGGGGGCGTGTACTGAAAATATCAGTGAGAGAAACCTTGGAGCCCATTTCAATACATTTCTCCCATTTATCTCCCTCGTCTTTCCCCCTCCCCAGCCTGCAGCTACACAACAGACTTCCACATATTTGAATAATTTCTTGTTTATATATATATATATTTGTGTGTGTGTGTGAGTGCGTGTGTAGCGCTCCCCTTAGTAGGGCAGGGCAGGGCTTTTGGGTTCTTTAACGGTCATTATCTAATGTGCTTTAACCGTCATTTAGTCTCTTTAATATTATCTTGGATTTCATTTTTTGCAGTGTAATACAATATATTAAACTTTTCATAAAACTTGGAAGGTTGTCTCTTAGTGCAAGGTTACTCTCTTATCAGGTATGTATAAATGAAATCACCCATCTCCAGTTTGTAGCAAAATAAACCTCAATCAATTATTTAGTCAATAAAATAATAAACTTTGTTTGAAAAAGAAATAGAAAAATACATACACTCTTTAAAGCTTCAAAAGGAACCTGTTTCTCAGGATAACAGGGCAATACTATGCACACTCAAATATTCGAATATAACACAATATGGTCTCAGATATATATGTTCAACAATAATAAACACTCTTCAATATTACAAAAACATACAATAATTATATTGCAGTAGGCCCACTACACACACCTAGATCCAACTTTCCACTACAAGCCGGCACATTAAAGTTACTTAAAACCCCAATGAAATGTTGCAGGCCTGAAGCGTGGCTTGGGATCGGTGTGGCCCAATACTGCATGGCCGCCTCGCTCCTTTGTGAGCATAATAAAATGAGTGGTACCATACAGTTCCTGGGTTGTCTCTGGTTAGGTTCAAGGCACGTCCAGCAGCAACTCAGCCTTTCGCACAGCAACTGCAGCGTCTCCCTCTCCCTCGCACGTCCAACAGAGTAATGACAATTTCAGGTCTGGTTCCACCTCTGGTTCATGTCGAAAGCAGCAGTTCTGGTCTGTTCCGGGCCGCAGGGGTGGACTGGAATGATGCAGCATTAAAGGACGCCTTTTGCAGGGGCCTCACAGACAATATGAAAGACTTGCTCGCCCCTCTTGACGTCCCGCCGAACCTAAACTCCATGATCGAGCTAGCCATCCGACTCGACTTTCGCTTTCTAGAGAGGGCTAGAGAAAGACGGCAAAGTGATACCCCACAACACTTCCGGTCAAGACCACCACAGTTGCTGAACTTCACAGCGAGACCCTCACCGATCCTGCCTTGGGATCGTTTCCTGCAGGATTGGAGGAACCTATGCAGAGCCAAGCTCACCCCGGAAAAACGGCAGTGTCGCCATAAGGAAGGGTGGTGTTTTTACTGTGGACAGTTGGAACACCTGAGAGCCTCATGCCCGTTAGGCAAGCCACTCTCACTCCAGTCCATAGACACTTATGTGCGCACCCACCGTATGTCAAATTACCCCCCACGCTCACTGACTCAGGTAACCATCCATGTAGGGACATGCTATCGCGTTCAAGGGGCTTTAGTAGATTCCGGGGCTGATGAGAACTTAATAGATTCAGCCTTAGTCCATGAATCAGACAGTCAGATCCCGTCACAGCCTGTGCCTTGAACGGCACTGAGGAGTTCATTATCACACACCGGACAGAACCCATCAAGATGACTGTTAAAAACCATGTTGAAAGCCTCGAGTTTCGTGTGTTCCGTTTGCCCATAAACCCCGTCATGGTAGGTTATCCCTGGTTGTGTAAACACAATCCGACGCTCAATTAGGAAACAGGATGTATAGGATCGTGGGGAGAGGGCTGCAATGACTCTTGTCACAAAGGGTCCATTAACATCTCCGCAATTTCGACCCCCACTCTATTGTCCCTGCTCATTCACCAAATCTGGGCTCCCGACGGTCCTAGTCTGACAGATGTGCCACGCTGTTACCACCTTGGGGGAGGTGTCTAACAAGGCTAAGGCAACCTCACTCCCCCCACATCGACCTTGCGATTGCCCCATCGATTTAGTACCTGGCTCATCCATCCCTAAGGGTAGAATGTACTCCCGGTCCCAGACTAAATGCCAAGCTATGAATGGTTACATTCAACAATCACGACGAGCTGGACTCATTCGTTCATCATCATCCTCTGCTGGAGCAGGGTTCTTCTTCGTAGCGAAGAAAGATGGTACCTTGCGCCCATGTAGTGATTATAGCCAGCTAAATGCAATCCCCGTAAAGAATCACTACCCACTTCTGCTAATGTCATCAGCGTTCAAGCAGCTCCTGGGTGCGTGATTATTCTCGAAACTAGACTTTAGAAATGCACATCACCTGGTGAGGATTCGAGACAGGGATGAATGGAAAACGGGCTTTAATACACCTACAGGTCACTTTGACTATACTGTCATGCCATTCGGTTTAGCTAATGCAATTTTCAGTACATGGTTAATGATGTCCTGCACGAATTCCTCAACCGATTCGGATTTGTATATCTTGATGATATTTTGATTTTCACACCGGACTTGAACACCCACATCTCACACGTTAAACAAGTACTCTAAAGTTAGATCACCAACTGTATGTAAAAGCAGAAAAATGCGAATGTCATATGTACTCTGTCACCTTCCTCAGTACATCAACTCACCCGGTAGAATAGAGATGGACCCCGCCAAGGTTAGTGCGGTGAGAGACTGGCCCACCCCCACTCGCCGAAAAAAGGTACAACAGTTCTTCGGCTTTGCAAATTTCTACCGGAAATGTATTAGAAGGTTTAGCACCATAGCTGTGCCATTACACCCCCTGACTTCCCCAAACACCCGGTTCCTGTGGAGCCCTCTGGCTGAGGAGGCCTTCCAGCTCCTCAAACGCTCCTTCACCTCCACACCTGTGCTCACCATTCCAGATCCCCAGCGCCAGTTCGTGGTGGAGGTGAACGTCTCCAATGATGGAGTGGGGGCGATCCTCTCCCAGAGATCAGCACGGGATGACAGACTTCACCCCTGTGCTTTTCTCTCCAGAGAGTTGACCACCGTGGAGAGGAACTATGATGTTGGCATCAAGGAGCTGCTGGCGGTGAAGGTGGCTCTGGAAGAATGGAGGGACTAGTTGGAAGGGGCTCGGCTTCCCTTCCTGGTTTGGACAGATTACAAAAATTTAGAATAAATTCGCAAAGCTAAGAGACTCAATGCTCGTCAGGCCAGGTGGACTCTGTTTTTGAGTCGTTTTAATTTTACTCTGTCTTACAGACCCGGGTCCAGCAATGGGAAGCCCAATGCCCTTTCCCGCCTTCATGACCCAGAGCCCATGGCCAAGAATCCCGAACCTATCCTTTCACTGAACTGAGTGGTCGGAGCAGTGAGTTGGCCTAGAGAGAACAAGGTAAAAAGCGCTAACAGTGTGAGCCCTGTACCTAGTGGCTGTCCTACTGAGAGGTTGTTTGTTCCAGAAAACCAAAGGTCACAGGTCATTCACTAGGCTCACACCTCGCTGCTTACCTGTCATCCAGGGGCCCGGAGCACCGTTTTCGTGATCAGGCAGAGAGTCCTTTCATTAACAGGTCCCATAGGGTGGACCCGCTCCTGGTGTAAATATACATTAAAGGGCTCATTTTAGGGTTATGTAAAAAGCAAGTCACATATTGGGGTGGTTATACATTTGTAAAAATGTCTACATAATTGTTTTGTAATTCTATTCGAATAGATAGACCAAAAATCTGACCGAAACCTTTAACATCTATAGAGAATCCATTGCTGATGCAAATATGAAACTCAAATTTATGAATATTAATAACCACACCCGACATAATATACACTCACAAAACATGTATAGAGTTGTTTACACTGAAATTCAATAGAAGTCCAATAGACTGTATTTTCTATTGGATATTTTAAGTGCTCTGTGTATCAAAGAATACTTTCTAAATGAGGGTAATTTAAATTACATACCGAGAGTGAATGATGGTTTGTGTATTACACTACACGGATGTTTACCAGACATGGCTCCTTTAATTTTTGCAGGCAGTGTCCTGCACGACCTCAGACTTGCTGAGTGTGTGCAGGACCAGTGCGCTGCTCGAGATCATAAAACCTCATATTTATCTGTGAGGGTCAGATTGATCTATTAAAGTCCCTTTGTTGACATCGCATCCACCATGTCCCGTGCTTATGCTGCTAAATGCCTTCTCTCTCCACCCAAGCATTCTGCTGAAATAAGCATCGCCGGGGCTCCTCTGAGCGGGACTTCGCTGCATCAAGCCTGTATCATCCATAACCATGGACCTGCTGCACCGATAAAAATTCCCCCCCTCTACAGTGGAGGAGAATGGGGAGGGGCACTGTGACAAACAATGTGCGTTTCTTTAGGCAGTGGGTAATACATTCATTCAATCAGCCTTGTCAGAAGTGCTGCAGCCCCCAAGATGGTACTCTATTTGATTTTCAAACTGGCCTTTGATTGCAAAGGGGAATGGCACCCAAGTGACACTGAAAACAAGCAATGCAATTATTTCACCACACTGTGTTCTTCAGGCAATTAATTCATTTTGATTTGCTGTGTATTTTCCGGGCCCCCTTCCTCATTAGTGATGATTAATCACAGAGTCGGGTACTTGTGTCCTGGGGTTCGGCGTCTCACTTTTAACCAGTGTTGGAGCAGGAGTGATCCCTCCTCTGTTCAATTACATAGCGGTGCAGCGGTATAGAAATCTATGATCTTGTTTGAAACGAGGGGCAACCTCCGGTGCAGATGGATAAAGCACAATTGGAAGTCAAAAAGCAAATCCCCGTAGAGTCCCATGTTAAAATGTTCAACTTCAGAGGTGAATTCAATATGTTTAAAGCCTGGTACAAACTTTGGTTTTGGTCTCACTCAGTCACATGTGTTACCGTGACAACTGTACGGAGGGTTGAATTTATTTCTAACTTGCTTATTTTTATTTTATCGACATTTGAAATCACGCATAATTAAGGGCATCGTCTCCTGACTGATAACCGAGCCGACCTGGCACGTACTGCGGACGACGTGACAACCCCACAAGCCGACCCACAGCTCTGTGTGTGACCTGCCTCTTTGCCCATTTTTGAATGAACCAGGAAGAGTTCCACTGAAACCACCGGGTGACGCCATGGATGCTATGTCCATCTTTATATACAGTCTATGGCTTAAAAGCAACAACCTGAAGGTCAGACGTTCTCTAATTTAGCTCTAAATCCGCTTGAAAGGACTTGTCTGTGACACGTTTGAGATAAGGTTGAAACTGCACGATGACTTGGGTTCAGAAGCAAAGTTGGAATAAAATAAACATTCATTCCAATCTGTCTGATGACTGGTTGTATTGACCAGATCGGGGGAAAAGATTGTCCAGGCTCTCAAGCAGCAGTGGCAGCAGCAGCTCTCCCTCCCCCCAGTGGTCGTTTCTAAA
This sequence comes from Chascanopsetta lugubris, assembly GCA_016785325.1. Classification (NCBI taxonomy): domain Eukaryota; kingdom Metazoa; phylum Chordata; class Actinopteri; order Pleuronectiformes; family Bothidae; genus Chascanopsetta; species Chascanopsetta lugubris. Next base: position 87,663 of record JAFBJT010110791.1, on the reverse strand, counting down.
TGGAAGGAACACAGTACAAGGGGTGGGGGGGTGTGGTGAGGGAGACGGGTGTGTGGAGGGGTGCAGAGAAGAGGAAGTTATCACCAAATTGCCATATCTACAAAGCTCTTCCTGCACGCCACAGATTCCCCCTCTTTAATCTGACACATACAGCCTCATGCCTGCTAAAACCCTGCAAGGCGCTGTGAAGCTCAGCATCCTGGCTGAAAGAACACCACAGCCAAGAGAGAGGGGAGTCGGAGGGATAGACTGAGGCAGAGAAAGAAAAGATAGCAAGTGTGAGAGAGGGGGGGAGAGAGGGGGAGAGAGAAAGGGACCATTTTATTTGTTCTTTGGAGCAAACATGTACCCGGTTTTATGAAGGGAGTTAAATCGTGGAGGTTAATTGAAAAATGAGATAAACAAAGGCTGTGGAAAGCAGAGGGAGAGATTGTAGCTGGCAGCGCAGGCGGGCCTCAACTGAACCTCCTTCAGACTGTGCAACCCTGATAAAAAAAAAGAAAAAAAAAAGCACAGTTAATTGTCTCACAATTTCTTCCACTTAATTTCAGCCCAATTAGAGAATACAAAATTGCCAGGAACTGTCTCCTTCACTTTCACTGATCTGCATGCCACCTCCACAGAAAGGAACTTTAATGAGTGGATCTTCCTCGAGACAAGCTTTCATTTCGTCATGATGTCATGCTCAGCAAATATGTTCCATTGTTGAACATTGTGTCCCAAACAATCTTCTTTTGAGCTCAAACGATTTTTCAGTGTGACTGCCGATGAATTTTGCCATCGTGCGGAGTGGTGTTCAGCACTTTGGGTGACTAAATACTAAACGAGGCAGCAGTGTGGGCTTGAATATCACCATTTACCTGAGAGGATCAAAAGCTGTCCGTTCGGTTGAAGACCCATCTCTAGGGTAAGAGGAGAATTTAAATGTCAAAGCACTTAAAGGTGAGTGGGCTACCTGTGAGATCGCAGCGGTAACCGCTCTGCATGTTCTACTTGAAAGCAAGTCTCAGAATAACAATATCAGTTAGTATGTGAGGAGGCAAATAGCAAAACCATGAAAAACCAAATGCACTTAAAGGTACAGTGTGTAAGATCTGGTGAAATCCAGAGGTGAAGTTGCATGTTGTATCCATCACATCACCTTCACCCTTCTAAGCATGCAGGAGAACCTATGGTCGACTTCAGTGGTCATTAAAACTCAAAAGCTGTTAAGCATGTCCACTCATGGCTACTGTGAGAACATGGCGGCCCCCGTAGAGAGGACCCCCCCTCCTAATGTTAATATACATAAATAGGCTAATTTAAAGGTTATTATTAAAAATTATGAAAAAATATGATATAATGAAGTCATTATAAACTCATGAAAATGCCAGTATGTAATTGTTTTGTGCTATTTTTAGAAGTGACAAAAAGGACAGAAATCGTACACACTGCACCGTAAGATGTGAAGCATTATACTTGTCACTGCCTTGTTGATGCCCAGATAATGACTGTTGTTTTTGCAGTACTTTGCTTACCCATTGGTATTTACAAATGATTTCCAATGTCATGGTCATTTTTGACAAATTCTTGACATAAAACCCAAGTGCACTGCCGCCCTGTTATACCACTTTTTTCAGTAAGTGGGTGAGAGGCCACTACAGCGTTATGTCCGCCTGAATGGTCTGATGTAAATTACTAATAAGGATAAGCTGTTATAGGTGCGCTGTCCAACCTGTTTTGGTCCTCTCTGAAAAAGACTCTGTTTTGAGCAGGAGCGTGTCACGTGTCCCTGAGCTTTCAATCGCCACCCTCCTCTCTCTCCTCTCCCATGTCGACTCGGCCAACGGTCTTCATGCTCTGAGTAACATACACACTGGTTAACTGCTGGAGATCGAAGAAGCACTCCAACTCCAAATGCTTCTTGCAAACTAGTCAACATTGTTGGAATGTCGCTAGTCCTACATACATTTGTTTTCTCTCCTGTGAGGTTGGTAGCTGGTGCAAAGATAAACCTTGTTGGTTGCAGATGATTACAGGCCACGCTTCCCGCCACTATGAGATACAATGTTGGATCTCCGCTGAAATCAGCACAGAGTCCTGTTTTCGGGAGGAGCCAGGAGGGGTCATAGGCCATATGGTTGACACCCCTGATTTAGATGATTGTTGGTTACAGTCTGGATTTTGAGACACATTATAGTTCTGGATGAAAAAGAAGAAAAAGGATGGTCTACGTAAAGGTCAAAAATCCAAAACAGACAGCCATGGGCCACAAGATGAAGCCATTGCTATAGCCTGGTAGATTTTTTTTGTCAGTAATTGTCTTGTTGTACCTCTTACATGTTGACATTTCTGTATCTTGAAATCAAAATAGAAGATTTATCATAGAAAAAAGACAAAGCATACTGCAGAAATACTACAAGTTTGAAAGGTAATATCATAAATTAAGTTTCTTGGATGTTGAGGACCCATATACCGCCTGGACATCAAGAGATGATTAGCATATGTTTCCAGCATACTGAATGAATGTGAGTGGGATGTACATACATTAGGAGTTGTCCCATTAGCAGCCCGGCAGAGAGGCTGATTTATGTCCTCTGCCAGCATCACCTGACAGGGACATTAGTGTTACAGATGGGGACAGGTGACGTCAGAATCATCAGTCTCTTGAAGACGCACTGCCAAAATGATGTGAGAGGAGCAAGCACTGAAGATTATGGGCGACATCAGAGTTGGGGTGGGGGGGGGGGGGGGGTTGGCAGCCAGAGGAAGATTACCTTGTCAGCATCGGAGGAAAAAAACACGTCTGCACCGAGACAAATGACAATTCAATAATTTTGAATGCCTTGAAACTGTCTCTCTCTCTCTCTCTCTCTCGCAGAACTCAATTACACTGATAAAGGCAACTAATTTAAGTTCACTGGGTCCATGCCCAGATGCTGACAAGATTTATTGCATCATGTGGGCCAATGACTTATTCACGGCCTATTATACTTTATGATCGCTGTCACTTCAGCACTAAATACAGTTGACAGCATACAGCACGGTACTTTATGATAGCACTGATTGTAAGATCGAGGCAGATACAATATGCTCCAATAGGGAAACTATTCCTTTCAGAGAGACGATATACATTATGAATACTCACAAATCACTAAAATGAAAAATCATTGACCCCAAAAAGTATCAAAATATCCCTTTGTCTCTGATTTCCGAATTCTAGCAATTTAAAACTCAAGATTAACAGATTATCCCCTTGCGTCTTTTTGATATTTTGTTGAATGATTTATAATTTAACCAGTGAGCGACCTTGTTAAAGGTGCAGTGTGTAAGATTTGGTGATATCTAGTGGTGAAATGGCATGTTGCATCCATCATCTCACCCTTACCCTTACGATCATGCAGGAGGACCTCATGTAAATACACATGAATGGGCTCATTTGAGGATAATGGCAAGAAATAGTGCATTTCGGTGATTATGAAAATATCAGAATGTCATTGTTTTGTAGTATTAGTTCTACTAATAGAAGTGACAAAATATAACCAAATCTTACACACTGCACCTTTAACACAATTCTACCAAAGATATCAAATAAGATACTGCTGTATGAACAGTATTTTGATTCCTTTATCATTAATAAGGTCATAGATCATAATCATTAGCCCCTAGCTCTGGGGGTCCATAGTTGTTGGTGGTAACAATTCCCCCTTGAGATATAGGTGGGAGCATTTTGAGTTAAAGCATTTTCGCTGATTCTTCTCTTTCTCTCCAGATCACAAAACACTGCCTTTATGGACTTTTGGGTTACTAGGCCCCCCAGACATGAACCTTTAACATTAACTACCCGGAAAATAGGGATTTTTAATAATGTGACACCTTTAAACACCAGATCCCAAGGCGTTTGCAGAGGAGATTACATTTTTTACAGCCCAATAACACAACTGGCTCTTATCAACAATTTTCACTATTCACTGTCTTATAATTGTCCTACATACGTATCTGGTGCTGCTCGTTCATTTGTTTGTGTTTCTTCAAAGGAAAGGTCATCAACCCNNNCCCCCCCCCCCCCCCACACACACACACACACACACACACACACACACACACACACACACACACTCACCTGTGGTATATCCTCTTGAGGATCTCCCTGGTGACCTCCTGGTGACCTCCACTATACTGAGACACAAGGTGCACATACAGGACTCAGGTATATAGATATAGAACAAAGCAGACAACCATGATATGATATTACATATAATACATATATATATACATACATTTAAAAATTTTTTTTTTTATAGACTTTATATTTAGGGTACCCCTGTTGTTTTCCCTCCTAGCACCACCAGAGTTGTCCTTCAATCTCGTTCTACATTGTGTATTGAAGGTACTTTATATTTTGCTTTCCTTAAGTTTAGAGATTTGTCATTGTAATGGCAGATGACGAGTCCCTCGCCACTCAATTATTCTAATTACTCAGTGACTGAATCTTTGCTATATACATATATATACATATATACACAATTTACTTTAAGATACATAGGATACATCAATCAACGTGCTCTCCATGTAACCAGTGAGTGCACATTGTAACTGTCATGTGCAAACTTCATTTTGACAAAATACTTGCATTTCCATGTTATGGTTAGGGATCGTGGAATACATGGTAATAAACATAAACTGTTGCACTGAGTTAACATGTGAACATTGTTGCGGTGCAAAGTAACATTTTGGGAATGACTACGTCTCAAACAGAATATTTTGCCCACCCTCTGGCCACCCCTTGTGGAAAAGTCTAGTTCTGCCACTGTACATCAAGAGGATTCGTAAAATCATCGTGTGATCCTTCCTCAGGGTCTCGCGACCCCTGGGGGATCCCATCCCCCTCTTTGGGAAACCCTGTTCTTAGTCATTTATATGTCACTTCTGCTTGTCTGCTTTATCGTGATTAAAAAATTTGTAAGCCATTATTGAATTATATTTTCGCTGTAGAGGGTCGTTGTAAAGACTTTGCCAGTTTCAAACATTGAATTGTTTGAACAATTGAACAATTGGATAAAATTATATTCTTTAATGATATATATATATAGATATATATGTGTGTGTGTGTGTGTGTTTGTTTCAACACAAACTGAAACAATACACAGACTCACTCATTGTAACATACAAAGAGAGAAAGACAGAGCAGAAAGGGGGGGAGGGCTGTCGCGGCATATGGGGAGGAGTTTATGCAGACAATGTGTGTAAGTGATGTTGGTGGAGAGAGAGAGAGAGAGAGAGCGAGAGAGAGAGAGAGAGAATCAAACGCTGGCTGAATTGGGCCCAAATATCCAAGGTTAATTTTGTGAGAAAGCTGCAGTGCCCAGATAAGACCATCCCTGCAAATGAGTTCTGCCTGCCTGGATTACAGCTAAATTTATGCAGCTTTCCTTATCCTTTCAGAAGCTCCTCTGAAGTGGCATAATTAACTTGCGCACATGAAATGTGCACATTTTCTGCATGGTGGTAACATTCCTCATTTTACTGCTTTGATTTCTTTGCCCTCTTCATGAAGGTACTTTATATTTTGCTTTCCTTAAGTTTAGAGATTTGTCATTGTAATGGCAGATGACGAGTCCCTCGCCACTCAATTATTCTAATTACTCAGTGACTGAATCTTTGCTGTCATAATATTCTGCACAGATAGGGCAAATAAACAAAGACAGTGTGCCAATTATCCTCAAGTGCACAGTGTGTGTGACCATTTACAGTTGCACACAGAAGGTAAAATGATGATTAAGCAAAACACATTTGAACCACTTTGACAAATCTCATGCAATACGTATCACAGTATACGTGCATGAGAAGCACCGCTCAGTTTGTCAATAAGGAACAGAAGTCCTCTCTACATGTTCAGACCCACAGAAATCCTTGAATCTTCAAAGCTCATCCAGTGGAGATGCAAATGTGGTAAGCTGCACTTGAGGACCCGAGAATATGCTCTGCTATTACAAAGCTTTTTCCCCATCATGCCCTGGGCTGCTCTGTTTATCTCCCCACACCCCCTAAAAAGCTGTCCAAGGAGGGCTCCCTCAGTGGTAACTGTAAAGTCCCCACACCCGACTCCACCATTTCAATTTCAGTTTCCACTCCAGTGCTGTGTCCTCCATCAGGAGCATGTTTGACTGAAAGGCAGAAGCACTTGATTGTGGCAATTATACTGTGAGGCTCACAACGTGGAAATATTAAAAATAGACTCTAAACACTTCTTTGTAAAAACAATTCATTCTAATTCCACCAATGAACTATAAATGAATGTCTGTTTCTTAGAGACTTTTATATCGTCATATCCCAAAATGCTAGAGGCTATACAAATATTGACACTACTAAAACTACTACTACTATTATTCATTATTGGGAATAATAATACAAATACTATGACTACTAGTATTACTACAAATAAATAATAATAATAATAATAATAATAATAATAATAATAATAATAATAATTTGTCTTAAATTTGTCTAATAGTAGCTCTAAGTTGGCAAACAACTCATTAACAACTTCGACCTCTACAGGTTCACTCATACATGGAATGGTGAGATAGAGGCTTTTCAGATGCAACATGCAACATCAGCAGATATTAATAATTTCTAAACAACGTATCATATTTAACTTCCCAGTTAAATACATGAAATAGATTGCAATTTAATGCAAGTATAAGTATAAGCATTATGTGACTAAATGGGTAAGATAATGAAATGACAACCGCACAATAATATAATTCACCTTCATGCGTTATTTTGGAGACTTTGATCAAGAACAGAACAACGAGTATTGATATAACAAATTCTGTTTGAGCCCTGGTAACAATCTGAATTTCTTATGTGGCCCCCTGGGAAAAATAATTGGTCTAGAATGTCCATCTGGACTGTTTACTGTATAAAGAGTAAGGATAATTAGAAGTCAAAACACTACAAGGGAGACCACAATCGTGACTGAAGGGATTTTACTACTGAAAAAAAGTAGCACTGTGGCAAATATATTACCTTTCTCTGCAATACAATGAATGTAGAAATACAACGCAGGGGAGTACGTTAAAGGGGACCTATTGTGGTTTTCCTCACTTTTGGAGTTAAACATGCTGTTGTAGTATAGAAGTATCACTAATAAGATGGTTGAAACCACATAAAATGACCGAAATGCATGTTTGAGTAATGTAACATAAATGGTGACAGCTTCAGCAGGAACAGCTATAAACCCGCGGTTTGCAACTCGAGCAATTTGTGACAAATTGCTCGTGGGTGTGTGTGTCTGCACGAGAGGATGTCAATCAAACAGAGGCACTCTCCAACCTAACTATACGGCCCGAAAGGGCGCGTGATCTTGCAATACATTGTAGGCCGCTGGTGCCATTTTAGCAGGCAACAGGCTTTGTTTACATTGCTGAGTTAGACACGGTGCTGCAGAGACAGAGGCACAAACATAGGGATGAATGGACCGAACAAAACATGAAGGCCATGGAATGAACTGAGACAAGCTGGACCCTGTTCCGAAGGCTCGGTATCTCGAAAAAAAATGAGTCAAATCTGTGGAATTGATCCATTCGAGTACGGCGACTGAGATCTAAATGACCTGAGCTGAACTTGTCCTCTATATCGTCAATGGAGTTATTATACCGGCGAATAATTTATTCTTTAAGGGCTCATGGACTAACGAACTTTGGATTGGTACAAGACCTCTGAACGTCCCGTGTTAAAGAGAAGACCGACGTCATTTCCGAGGTAAACAACACACTTTTACCTCACTGTGTCCCAACATATGTTGGTGTCTGCTGGACACATTTGTTTCAAACAAACTATATTTTAAGCCTGGAATCCACTCTGAGAACACCACTCCAACCGTGTCGGTTGTTGGTTGTTTGCTATGATAAAGACAGAAAGAGATGCACAGATTTGGACTTCTCGGTTCAATATCTCCCTAAAGGAAGGATGTAAAAGTACAGTTGATGGCTGGTTAGACTCCCTGTAATGTAGTGGACAAGCTCCAACCATAGTTTTGATCCAATAACCTGTGTTTAAGAAACAACACTGTTCCTAATGCGCTTCATCCGTTAGCCTCAAGGCTAGCTCGGGCTAACATGTCACAGCACAGTGGGACTTTGAACCAAGCAGTCTAATATCTCTATCTGTAATCATTTCAGTGTGATTGTACACATCACGGCCATTCCGGCTCCAACATATACGCATGTACTCTTATGTTCATGTTTTGAACTCGGTTACTTCTCCTTGCAATGTTTATGTTTTGCAGTGAATCACAGTGAGTGTGAAACTTGCTTGTTTAGAAGGCGGGACTAACCTACATTTTCAGCCAATCTGGGATCGCCTAACAATCAGCAAATCAGGAGATAGTGATGTTTTAGGAGGGGGGGGGTGGGGCGAGGCAAAACCCCATGTTTCACCCGAGAAAGGTAATCCTGAGTTTTAAAAGGGCTGGTTTAAAAAACCCAAAGCGTTTCTTAGACCATAAATACTGTTTATCATCATAATAGAGGCTAAAGAACAAATAGAAAGTCCCTTACATGAGCATCCATACGTCCCCTTTAAGTAGAAAGCTGAAATAAAGTCCTAATTGTAGTCTAATTCTACATGTCTGGTGCAATGTTTCCCCCAGGCTTTACAGCTTTTGGGGGGAGGCGGTGGGGGAGGGGATTCCGTCATCATATTATATTTCCGCTGATTCTTTTCTTTCTCTCCAGATCACAAAACACTGCCTTTATGGATTTTCGGATTTTCTAGAGTTACTATGCCCCCCAGACATGAACCTCCCTGCCCGGGGGGTTGTCAGGGGGAGTACCTGCGCTCTTGTCTACACTTTGAGTGGGAGGAGAGCTACTCTGGTTGCTCCTAGCAGCTGGAGTGTTGCCAGCTCCTCCACCCTGGAAGCGTTTAAAAAAAAACAACACAGAGAGTTCTTCCTGCTTTTCAGGTGGTTGACGCGACATGTTTTATTAACGCATGCTCTCTGCTCGCTCACTCGAGTGCGCGCCTGTGTCTGCGTGCTCCCGCTCGCGCTGCCCATGCGCCCGTGCATGGATTTGAGACCCCGCTGTGAGCGACACAGACAGAAAGGACGACTGCATCCGCGCAACCATGTAGAGAGAGAAATGACATGCTGCTGTGTAAATAAGATGAATAAGATAGGTTTGATTTAACAAAAGAACAAGTTAGAGACCTGTTCTATGGGAAAGGTAACCTTCAATGACATCTGTTGTAATCTTGCACAATATTTAGAATTTAATTAATAAGATCCTCCAGGGGCGGCGGGCTGTGCTGTGCCACAATGGAATTGTGGGGGAAACACTGCTGGTGCAAGTGTCATGTGCTGCTGCGTCAGTGCGGACAAACTCAATAGAGAAAGCCTCAGTGTTACTTTCAGAACAAATGGGGTATTATTAAATCAAATGCTGACATTCTGTTGTCACTGACACACAGAGAACAATCCAGGGATCCAACAAGTAAAAGATACATCATTTAAATTTTTTTAATATATCAGGAATAGTGTCAATATATAATTGTTTTGTAATATTAGCTTAAAGAAGTTTCCTAAAAGCAGACATCAAAACTAAGTTTTGTGAGGTTACTGTGCCTTTGACCCGTGACCATCAGAACACATTACTAAGACCACATGTTTACTGGGCACATTTTTTAAATGTATTATAATTCCAACCTGGCAGACCAACAACAATGACCAGACATGCTTCAGTCTGTTCCAAGGCCAGTGTGAACACATGATGTCATAGTCTAGAATACTCACATGCCAAATTAAACAGATGGAAAAGATATCATTGAAAAGGAAAAGTAGTTCACTAGATATGAAACCTCTGGCATCATGCTTTGTCTCACACTGTCACCATGGTAACAACATAATTAGTGAATGTGCTCTATCACCGTCAGCAGGACGGGACTGAAATTAATTTTCCAGCATATCACAAATGAGCTGATGAGCTTGAGATGGAAAGGATTCTGTTGGCTTGGACCAAAAAGTAAAAGATATATTATTTTAATTTTTTTTAATATATTAGAAAGAGTGTCAATATATAATTGTTTTGTAATATTAGCTTTAAGAAGTTTCCTAAAAGCAGACATCAAAACTAAGTTTTGTGAGGTTACTGTGCCTTTGACCCGTGACCATCAGAACACATTACTAAGAACACACGTTTACTGGGCACATTTTTTAAATGTATTATAATTCCAACCTGGCAGACCAACAACAATGACCAGACATGCTTCAGTCTGTTCCAAGGCCAGTGTGAACGCATGATGTCATAGTCTAGAATACTCACATGCCAAATTAAACAGATGGAAAAGATATCATTGAAAAGGAAAAGTAGTTCACTAGATATGAAACCTCTGGCATCATGCTTTGTCTCACACTGTCACCATGGTAACAACATAATTAGTGAATGTGCTCTATCACCGTCAGCAGGACGGGACTGAAATTAATTTTCCAGCATATCACAAATGAGCTGATGAGCTTGAGATGGAAAGGATTCTGTTGGCTTGGACAGATGAAAGTAACGGTGATAATGGAGATGATTTGTATTCATCATTCGAGCGTCAAGATTCGAGTTAAATACCGTCCGTATTCTGCACATGAGCAAACCGATGTGGTTATTCTCCAACACACATATGCTAGCACTTTTCATCAAATAACGTCCACCATAATCTTTTCAATCATGTATCCTGTGCCTGTTGAATGAAAGCTGTGTGAGGATTACAGAAACCATTGTTGCAGCTCTTAGCTTGGAACAACTGTTAGAATTTAAAAAGTCTAAATTACTTTTCGCCATATCTGGTATGATGATCTGTACTTACGTCAACTCCTTGTGAGCTGAAAGGCGCTTTGCGTTTTGCAAAGTCTCAATCACCTCCCATTGTGATGACTTTCTGTGTAATCCAGCAATTTTCACAATCCGGATTATCGTATCATCTCCCTGCTGATAAACAGAAGCCAAATAAAAGTCTGATTTCATTGACACTGTACAGGCCACAAATAATCACTCCCCAGTCCCTGTGCATCATTTACAGATCTGGGTTCATGTCCTAGTTTTTACCAAATGCACAATGCTAAACCTTTTGTCCCAGTCGCACCAGGACTAAAGTATTGCTATGTCAGTTTGTCTGTGACTTATTTTAACGACATTCATCTTACTTAAG
>JAFBJT010110791.1:49061-73845 GCA_016785325.1 Chascanopsetta lugubris | reverse complement strand
TTTCCCCCCCTGCTTTAAACAGAATTCAATGCTGTTGTTTTTCTATTTACACTTTTGTTTGCTAACTTGTGATTCCTTAAAGTAGGATTTCCATCTCGCAAGCACTATACTTTAAAAAAGTAGTATTTTCTGTGCAGCATAAGGCTGGTGAATGCTCAGGAGAACACGTTACATTAATATATAAATATTTAGTAAAATCAATACGGCAGTACTGTACAGTGTAAGCCAAGGGGGATCTTGTTTTTCCCTTCCTGCAGGTTGAGGCCAAGATAGTTGAAGAGGAGTATGAAGATGGGAGCTGCTGTGCGAGTCCTCACAAGGCTCCCCTGCATGATTCAGACGGCTCGTGCCTGCAGAGGTCTTTGTCTACAGGTTCCAGGAAGGAAGTAAGCACCCTTATTATAAGTTATACACAGTTAGTGTTTCACTTTTACTTGATTCTTACTTTATTATTACGGCCAATTTCTTCATTTGCTTTCGGATTAGGTCGTATAAAAACGGTCTAAGCAGCAATTATGGTAATCAGCGTTTTCATAATTGCATGAGCAACAACAACAACATAGACCTGCTTCCAGCAAGTGTCCTCTCACCTTGTGTGTGTGTGTGTGTGCGTATGTGTGTGTATGTGTGTGTGTATATATCCTGTTTTCCTGTTGCCATGGTTGTGCCATGTGTTTATTATGTACAGTATATTTACCAGAACAGCCTGGGCGAGTCTGGAAAACATCAGAGGTGTCTGAGCCTCAGGTGCAACTTTATGGTGCATTGGTTTGTTTCTATAGCTACAACCAAAGTGTATCAAAAGAACAGGTACATAACTTGCTGGCCACTTTATTAGGCACGGAGACTCTTCAGTCAAGCAGTCTCTGTGTTGTTGGTCTTGCTTGCACAACGCGTTTCAGCTCTGCATCTGACATTACACACCCACATGCTGTACACAAAGGTTTGGTCACCTGCCCTGCACTAACAAAGCCGTTTCTTTGTACTTTTAATCCCCCATAATCGAGCAAATGGAGTTTTTCCCTGATGTTGGTCACTTCCTGGTTGGCCAGCTGCGCTTCACCTGGAGTGAGCTGGGCACCGAGGTGCTGCCGAAAGTACTTTGGCGTGCACACGGGGTTGGGATTTTCAGAATAACGCCACCTGAGTCCTTAATATTTGAATCTGCCTACAGGTTTGAATATTGGTCATCAGGATATTTGGGAAATGTGTTGTTTGTCTAACTGAAGTAAAATCAATACGGCAGATCAAGTAGATCCACTTGATTTACTGGCATTAAAGAAGTATACTTTCAAAGATACTACTTTCTGAAATAATGATGCAAAGGGCAGACACCACAATATAGAAACAAGTTGCTAGGACAACAGTAATACACTGTTGTTGCGCTTTGCGTTATACATAATGTTCTGCCTCTCGCTCCTCCTTTCATTTCTTAATGCCCTCCCTTTGTGGCCTCGTGAATGCTTCTGAGCTGAGAACCTTCTGCTTCATTGTGCACGTGTGAAGGGAAAACTGCAGCGAGCGCTCAGTGTAGCAGCTGATGGGGTAGCTAATATAGTGGTTGTTGGGCGTAGGCCGTTGTGCTGTTTTTTGTGAAGCTCCACAATAGTGCGCTGCTGTTTATGGTGTCTGTCCTTTTCTTCGTGTTGTCCCGAACGCTCTCGGTGATGGAGTGCAGCTGAGCCACGCATACAGATGTTTTTGCATGGATCTGTGGTTCCTAGAAATTACACTCATTTAAATACACTTATTTTCCTTTAATAATCCTCCAGGGACGGCGATATGAAGCCATGTAACCGTGATGAATGCACACAATAGTTGGGCGATATTACCATTCGCAGCAATTTCATTCGGCTTTGAAATGAGAAGATATTGAGTCTTATTTAAGCAATCAATAACCTTGAACATTTTGTTTTAATGAAAACTATAATTTCCAGCAGTGGCAATTACACCATAGGGGAATGTTTTGGTGTGGTGATGATTTTGCTGCCGTTTGCATTTTTGCAATAAAGATATTCTTATCAGGATAATTATTGACTTGTGGGGGGGGGGGTGCAGTTATGACCTGGGCTAAAGACCTCATCAATATCTTAATTCATTACCCATCGCTTTTAGTCCTGCAGGAATGTTGCTGATTCAGATTGGCTATGGATTTCAGCGAATGACCATTAGATAAGGGAAAATAATAATAACAATGATTCCTGCACAGGCGCGGCACCTTTTCACAATGATTATGTGGCCAAGCAGTTTTTTTTTATTTGCCAGCGAGTGACATCAGGAGACGGCAAGCTCTTCATCTGGAAACATCCAGCTACAACCGGGCTCCTCATCCGGGCTAAGTGCAGCTTATACTACAGATGTCAAAACTGTCTTTAACTCTGTGGACATAATATATGTCTGAGATGTAGAAAACTCCAGCAGACGTCATAAAATAAGGAAGTAACATTTTCTATTCTGGACTAAATCTTTCCTCACAATAGTCCTGCTTGATTTCCACCTGTATTTTATCAAGGCTGTATTTTAAACCTTGCTGTCAGAGTGGGAAAAATGATGCTGCAGGAACCTTAACACACTTATAGGCCACTTTATTAGGTACACCCCCGATCTCATCGTAAAAACTTTCCCGGTAGAGTCAGGTGCTTTGAATGATGGAGGCAGCCCTCAAAGTGTTCTATACAGGTGGGACAACACTACCCAGGTTGGCCGTGACATTTACTACATAATGCTCAGCTGGCACTTGGGGGCTCAGGGTGTGCCATCAAAATATTGGCCCACTCGCATCAACTATTCACTTGCTTCACATGCTCACAGAAATGTCACTTATTGGACGTTTTCTATGAAGGTGAATCATTCAGCCTTTGCGTTTAAAATGACTTTTGGATCGTATTCATGCCTGACTGGTAAAAGATTACAGCAAGAACGGAAACAATATTTTCCACCCTCACCAAAATCTGCCCATGCAGCAGCTCTTGTTTTGTCTCCATCCATGTTTAATCAAGACTCGCACTATATATTTAAACATCGTTGTCGGACTCAGGTAACAATGCTCCAGGAAGCCTGATACTCACTAGCCACCGTACTAGGTCCACCATGGACCCCCTGTTTGCTTTCATAACTACCTGGATTGAGAAATTTTGGCAATTATGGTGCTTATCTATAATCTTGCTATGACAACATGGGGTTACCATAGGCCATGATAGGCACTAATACTCATACAGACTGTGGTTTTTCATGATAAATGATCAATTATTTGTAAGGGGCCCCAAGTGTGCATCCCGAAGGCATGTGTGGCATTTTCATCTTTTTGTTTTTGGTAGAAATAACTTCTTAATGACAGCGAGTGACATAATTTATGCCCGGAACATAGAAAATTACGACAGACATCATAAAAAAAAAAGGCAGCAACATTTTCCATCCTGGCGGAAATCTCTCTGTAGCACTTCTGTTTTATCTCCATCCATGTTTTATCAAGACCGGCATTATATTTTTAAACGTTGTTGTCAGACTGGAAATAATGATGCTGCAGGTGAGACACTCTCACTTAAAGTCTCACCATCATTCACGCGCGCTCTCCTCTTTTCCCTTTGAGGCCAAACAGACTGTCGCTGTCTCGTTGTCGGCAACCTCATCATTTAGAGGGCTGTGAATAGTAATGAGGGATAACTGCGCCGCTATGACTCATACTTTGAGCCGAGTTCGGACAGATTTCCTCCCACTCCGCTGCTCATACGCGCCGCTTGTGAAATGCCCCGCGTATACTCCCGTATAGGTGCGTGTATATAGTAGATATTGATGACCAAATTCAATTACATGATTACTTTTTCAGCTGAAGCTCTAAATGATTTATTGCATTGAATTTAAATAGTGAATACATTTGCAGACAGCACACCAGCGCGGCAGCTGCGCACGTGCGATATTGACCTGTGTGGTCCGGGCCAAATAAAGAATAACGAGATTCAGCATCTCTGCCAAGTGGAGACGTCCGCTGGGAGTGAAGGCAGACTATCTGGGTGGAAGGAGAGCGAGGGATGGCGAGTGAGAGTCTGATGCACATTTATCAAAGCTTTTCTTATAATCACTTGACTGACTTTTGTTGGGCTTCCTGAAGGTTGGCTTTTCCTTTAGAGTGCACTTTGTTAAAAAGCTGATTGATTTCATGCTGGGGTTGTGTGTGTGTGTGTGTGTGTGTGTGTGTGTGTGTGTGTGTGTGTGTGTGTGTGTGTGTGTGTGTGTGTGTGTGTGTGTGTGTGTGTGTGTGTCTGTGGTGCGGATGTCATACACTTTGAGGTAATGTGGACAAGGGTAGATTTGCGCTCGGCTGTGTCGCATCATGTTTACAACCATCATTTGTTCTGATTTAACAATATTGGCTGATTTATCAACCAGTCAGCTAAGCATTTTTTCTTAATTAATATTGTTAGAAATGCCAATACGACCAGGGATGTTTGATCAATCGTCTTCCTCTTCTTAGGAATTTTGTGATAAAAAATCGAATCTTTATTGAGCGCCGCATCGATCCGTTCTGTCTTTTTCCAATACGAGTCCATTTCATTTGTCTTACAGCCGTTTTTTTCCCCTCTGATCCTATTCCCCGAAGTTTAGGTTAGCCATTTCAAAGGCCTCGTTCGCCCCATGCAAGGTCAACTATAATCAACTCTAGACAATGTCACCGCCTTGCGTTTCCAGAGAGCCAGGCGGAGGAAGGAGATTCCTCTGGGCTTTTAAGGACCTGCTGCATTATACCATTCAATTACTGTTCATTAGACAGTGTACAGCCATTAATCAGACTGAGATGTTCTGCTAGTCCTCAGCGGGGACAATGAACTGGAGGGGAAATTTATTCCGGCTTCCTGTCTGGGCCGCTGTTTTTGTCGTGAGAGGAGGGGGGGCGGGCTGACACTTTGGAATGCACTGACGCTCTCGGGCACAGAGACGAATCCCGAGCTGAACTGCGACTCCACTCCTCTCTTGTCGATCTTCCGAGTGAAGTTCTCCGTCTTGTGCGGCCCCGTCTTCTGAATTTTAAAAAACACAGGCTTTGTCAGAGATTTACTGTGTACGCGGGAGAGTATTTCGAATCTGATATATCACCAAAAGGACGGATAGCTGACAGATTTACTGATTAGAGCTTCATATGCATTGAATATGACTCGATGATGATATGAGAAACTGATTTATGTTTTCCACGAGGCTAAAGAGGGGGAGGTGTCTTCCGGGCTCAGCAGAATACGCTCATGGATGTCCCGCTTTTTCAAGGGTAGGTTCATCAAAGCATAAAGCCAAGTAGCGGCGGTGGCGGTGCCCCCCCCCCCAGCACCTAATGCACCCATAAAGAGACCACTAATACACTCCGCATTACCAGTTCCTCCCTCACATTGCATGTCACCAGATCAGCAACCGCCTCTCAACATCTGGGAGAGCTTTACACCAATGCTTTATGGAGACCATCTGGTTGAGTGGGTTTTTTTGTGCCTCTCCTATCTCAGATGACTTATTCCAGTATTAAAGGCACCTGCACATCAAGGTGTGCCACGCTGAAAGCCGGGGAGTATGCGCCACTCTTTTTTATACCCCGTGTCCTTTGTAATTTGGAACCACTCAGACAGAATGAGGAGGATATGCACCTTGTTACTATGAAAATCCCTTGTTTTTCCTCCACCCGCTTCTTATTCTACGGAGAATTGCATGGTCGGGCATTTATTTGATCGATAAAGAGAAGAACACATCTGACAAAGAAAAATACAGATACACGGTGTACAGATTTGATTATTGGGGAGGGGAAGATAACATAGTGTTAAAACACAAATCAAGGCAGTGAAGAAAACTTGACATTCTCCCTTTGTTGGGAGTGAATGTGCCTCTCAGTTTGTCCAGGCAATTTCATTCTAATTGCCAACAAAACACAGGCTTTGGTGGCGAGGTCCATTCAGTGGTTTCCCAGCATCCTCCATTGTCCCTTGTGAAAATTCCAAAGGTGACTAATGGAACAGGATGCGAGTCTCTGCAGGTGGTTATCACTGTTTGCCCTTCAATCTGAGCTTGGCTCCGTCGGTGTGACACCGGGAAAATCACTGCATCCTGCGCTAACAGCGGGCTCCCTGCCTCACGCACACGTCGACCGCGCCGTCGCAAGAGTACACAAACATATGTGCATCCACATGCATTCGCATAGGCGCATTATTGAGGAGGACCAGCGGTCCGCATCGAGCGTCACTCTCACACGTGCGCATGAGTCCTACGTACATACATGCATTTGCTTTCAATTATCCTCATATTGATAGTAGTGGAGGTCGAGATGCAGCCTCGTGCTCTCCGGCGCCGGCTGTGAATTCCCCGCAGAATGTCAATGGGCACCGCGGGGGGCATTCGGAAATACATCACGGCGCGTTATTGGTCTTCGACTCCCGACTGACGCGTTCATTTTTTTTCCGTCGCTATCACGTTTATATTGTTGTTGCTGTTTATTAATGGCTCCGCGTCATTCATGCTTCATATTCCCTGGCTGTCACTTTGGATCTGCTGATGACACAAATGTAGCTCCAGCCACGGAGGCGAGAAGTGGGGAAGGAGAAGTGGAGCAATCTCTAACAAAATCAAGCAAGCCTGCCACTTGTCTTGCTTTAAAATGTCAATAGCAAGGCCCGCTTTTATCCTTCAGAGGAATTTTTCGGCTGAGTGGAAATAGTTGACCTTTACCGAAAAGCAAATCTAGCGTTAAAGTAGTAACTGTACCATGTCTCCTTCACATACTGTACTTTACTAGGAGTGTGCCATCTTGACTCGCATGTATAAAAACATGGGGATACTACTTTGTTCAGTTTGGCCCCGATTCTCCTTCAAAAGTTATTGGCACCGTGCACAATGGCCTTGTAATTTATGAGAACTGTTAGGGCCTCTGACAGAAGTTGTAAAGCATCTTGACTGATTGGGTGGATGGGAGATGTGTGCACTCATGGCATATTGTCGCCTGTATGTGCACGCGACATGCAGGGAGTTGCATGGCTTCCTCTGTCACAGATAAATTACTCCGCACAGTCAAATTAAGTTGTTGTAAATCACCCCGCGGACCCCGAGACTAGTCCTGAGTGACGACCTTTACGCCTATTTGACTTTAACTCTTATTTATGTTAATCACATCTGTATTATATCGACAGTAAAACTGAGTCATATTCTAAAAAGGTCATTGTTTTGCAGTGTGGCTTCTGACAGGAACAGAAAAACACACAGGCTTGAATTGAAGAAGTGTGAGAAATGTGCTGTTTGACTCTTTAAGCTTTTTTACGAGAGAATTATTCATACTTTTTACATGCAACATTAAGATACCCCGCTGCCACTACCAATAAACAGGGATATGATGTGCTAAGTAATATATTATTGTTTTAATGTGACTTTTAAATGTTTAGTGTGTAGGATTTGGTGACATCTAGTGGTGAAGTTAAAGCTTAATACATCTTGTTCTGGGTTACTGTCACAATATATCGACCTCCTTCAAATACCACAGGAATGCGCTCAAATACACAGAAGGACATTTGCATACTAAGACTTACACTTCCCTTGTCTGGAAGATATTGAGCATTTTTGAATGGCTTGACAGGTGCAGTCCTGAATTATGGTATGTGGTTTGCACCTGCCTTTACAATTATCTTACACAAGATAAGTAAAATAGTAAATAAGCCACTTTTAGTGTTTTGATGGTATTTAGAAAAGACAGTTGCTAACAAGTGGCCAGAGGAGACTACAACCAATCAGGGATGTTACATCGTTGCGTTACGCATCATCATGCCATTTTCTGTGTTGGTGATAATAAACTTAAATCTCAATCACATTAGCTAGTGAGAATGGACTATTCCAGACTTGTTAGCTTCAGATCTTATTCTCTGCAATCATCCAAAATAAAAGGCCCATTTGACTTTTTCGCTTTTGGAATACAATGAAAACATGGACTACAAACATACAGCATCCATTCAGGAACCCAATAGAGAGGATCAGTTCCTACTGTAAATACAAAGGGCTCCTTCTAGGAACCATTTCATACATTTAGGTGATCAAACAAAGGCTGAAAAAAGGGTTTTTGTTTGATATCCTTTTGGTACGATGCGCCTTATGTGTGTGTTAAATACAGTAATGGTACACATAACTGAGACTGCGCCTTTTGGTACGATGCGCCTTATGGTCGTGAAAATACGGTAATTTCCACGGAGAGAAATTGAGATAATGCCACTTCAAATGGGCACATTGGCCCTTTAACTACGTAGAATCTAGTCAAGTTACTGTATATACGTAGAACAAAACAGCACTCATCACCCATGTGGGGATACAGCTTGTTTCATGTTATTCTAACACATTATAACTACATGTGAGATTACAGAGGCTTGGTGTGGATATTAAATACGTATGAAATCCCTCTACAATGAACTCCGCTTGTATGTAGCTTAAGTAAACCACATGTTCTGTGGTTCCGTCCGCTACGCTGCGTCTTATTTTATTCTTCCTCTACTTCATTTCTTTCTTGTAAAGTTTTCATCCAGGCAGAGACCAGCCGCATCCTTGGGGATGCCACCGCTGAGGGAGGGTTGGAGCCTTTGTTAACGACAGTGTAGTTAGAATAAAATGTATGCTTTTATTCGCATTCATCATATACGCGTCATGAAGGACCTTCAAAGGACGGCAGCTCCCAATAGCTATTCTCTTTTTATTTTTTGTATTCTATTTTTTCACATATTACATACATACATACATATATGGTGAAAAATAATAAGTTCCAAAGGCCGTGTGTTGAAAATCAGCCATTGTGATGTGAGAGACGCCTCTCCGTGTGATCTCAGCTGCACTCGAGACGACAGGCCCTGTGAAGTGCACCACTGCCCAGTTACACATTAGCTTTGATTGCCAGTTTGTTCTGCGCGTAGCAGCCTGTAGCTTTGAACCGCATCTCAAGATGAAAGCCAACCTTGTCCACTGTGTCCACTGCAGACCGCTGCACTGTTGCTTGTGCCGGGATGAGCATTATGTATAATTTATCATACAATGGATCCTGAGACGGCTCCCCTTCCCTGCTCCATTTTAATTTAATGTCTCTTCTCTCATGCATCGTGTGTTGACTGTGGTCAATGTATGATACCACTAAGGTATTCCTTTGTTGTGTCCAGCAGCAAGACTTTGATATCGCTGGTTCCTGTGGTGAGGGCATCTTCACTCCGAGCTTACTCCCTCTCTCTCTCTCTCTCTCTCTCTCTCTCTCTCCCTCTCTCTCTTTCTTTCCTTTAACAACCCGAGTCATAGAACATTGTCAAACTGCCGCGGACCAGACGTCCTCGCTCAATTCTGTCTCCGGGAGCCAGCTGCTCATGTATGAGATGAAACAGTGTTATAAAGCAAATAAAAATGTCTTGCCTCTTGACAGCTCCACCGTGAATATATAGCCTCCTATTTCAGCGAATATATTGCATAATTATGTATGGTTATGAATATTACATGGAGCCTCACACTGAGCGCATGGTAAGATGCCTAATTGCGGAGTTTAATTATTAAGAAGCAAAGGTCCAGAGCAGTTTTTGCGTGGAGCACTTTTGATAAATTATTTTTCGCAGTTTTCTGATGAATTATTTTGGGGGGGCTTGTGTCTAATCAGCCTGTGTAGTGGCCGGTGAAACTGCTCTTCAGAGAGACTTATCCTCCCATGGAGAGGAATTACTATGCTGATTAAATCCACTGAAATCAACTAATAACTTAATGATATTGGAGTGGATAAAAAAAATAAATAATTAAAAGAATCATCGCCTCTTAGAGTTGCGGCTACGGCGTACGCGAGGGCACAGCGACGGCATGAGGGCTGTTGCCATTGACCCCGGGGCCACGGCTTTAATATTCCTGCATTGAGTGATGGAGTGAAGCAGCCAGTTACTGATGCTATGTACTAGAGCAAACCTCATTAAGCACAGTGTAGTGCTGTGGTACTTTTAGACTTCATGTGAAGCACTTCAAGGAAAAAAAGTCCAGTGAGGCTGACTAAACAAGGAATAATAAACTACATCTCCCTTAAGAACTGCCAAAGCCACTAAACACAGCTGCTTGCATAACTACAGCACTATTGGTGCTGCCACATCTCGCCCCATGCCGCATGTACTTTAACTGAGGCGCCCACACAAAAATATTCCTCTGTAGTTATGTATTCCGTTCGAGTGCACTTAGTATGCGGAGAAATTTAAGGCTTGACCTCGGCTTTGTATCGAAAAAGCCATTTGAAAAATGAATAAAACGGGCCACTGTGCGTGTTACTTTAAATATAGGACAGGTTTCACATGATGTATTCTTCCATGAAAGCCAATGCAGACAATAAGAGTCGTTGACCCACTTAAACGCAGTTCCATGTGGCGCTGTGACAGTGCGAAAGTTAGTTCGCCGCAGCCATCGGATCAAACGCAGGGTAATAACCCGATCCCCCTCCATTCGCCTCCTGAAAGATGCATGTGGGTCTCGCGCTCGCGAAAAGCAGTCAAGCGGGTCTTTTATTTATTTATTTATTTTTTAGCCAGCCAGCACAACTACGTGAATAATTGAGTGATATTGATGTGAGGATCGCCCCGGTGTATCCAGTAGTTGTTTGGTTTTGAAGTCTCCCGCCGAGGGCAGGTGTGGGGCCATCTGTCAATAACATGTCACTTGTCTCACACGGCGAGGCACTCTGGCCGGCTCAGACCGCTCCAGTGAGCAGCTGAACAAATGTTCTCCATGTGACGGATGGAAATAATGGGCACACGCCTAATCCGCTCTCTTGCTCTGGTGTAATTGCCGCGATTATAAATGATTGATTGGACAAAATAATAGTCGATGCGTATTGTGTCTCGTTTTAATGTGGTGACGAATGGGTTTGGATACAGAATTTTCTCTTTTTTTTTAAACTTTTGTAAATTTTGTGATTTTGTTGTGAAAGTAAGCAATAAAAATGAAAAGACGTGAGTGCAGTGGGAGCGAAGGTTTTCCAGCATTTTAGTGGGTTGGCGGTCTCTATTTGTTGATTTGATTTGAAAATAATAATGTGTCAGAGAGGGGGCGCTCTTTATCATTGGCTACTGAAACGCATCAACACAATGTTCAATGTTAGAGACACTTACTACATCAGCTGGGAGTTGTTGACCAATCGCGAGAGCGTAGCCTGGGCTTGTCTGTGTTATGGGAGGGACAGGAGCTCGAAAGAGTTTTTTTTGAAGGAGGGAGTGATAACAGGAACTGGAGCTGTGGACGGTATGAGGACACTCTCTGAGCATCTGATACTTACACCTGTTCTAGTATTAAAACAAGTTAACATGTATGAGTCTAAGTATCTGTCTTTACCTTGAAGTGACATCTTTGGCATTTAGAAAGAACATAACTCTGCAGACGCCTAACAGTCTCCGAATGAAACCACATTACTTACTATTCATTCGGTCCAGAACTTTACTGATCCAACTGCGTAACCCAATATAATGGGGTCTTGTCTGGTGTGATGGAAATCTGTTTTTGTGGATTTCGTGAAGACATTCCTACAATCTAACAAAAATGAATATGCCAAACTGACAAAACTATGACCTTTTTGTAGCCTCTTTTCATCCAAACATGAATTCTTGTGTTTAAAGCAGGTTTACAGCAAATTACCATTTGTTTAATAATTTAACATCTATTTTAACCAATTCGACAGGTAAATGAAGAAGAAACGCCTCCTTACAATCCAGATACAACTCTTTCAGTGTATCTTATCGTATCATGATAACCTTGCATCGCGAGCTTTAACATTGTCAGGTTTATAGCAGTCACACAAAAGAGTCCATGAACTTTTTGTATCCTATGTAGGTGAAATGAAAATCGTTGAAGGTCATTTTATACGGGGGAGGCTCCACATGCCTTGAGACCCGCAGCGGGCCTCGTCGCACACAAGATGGTCAGGTGGTGTTATAAAAAGACCCTCTCCGCCGGTGACATCATCCGGAGCCACCAGGAGGCCACTTTCGCTCTCTCTCCCTCTCGCTGTTCCAGCCTGCTAGCTGCTGACTGTCTGAAGCTAATGGCAGGAAGCACAGCTAAAAGCTCTCAGTGTGATAAGGTAATGTAGAGCGAGGGAGAGAGAGAGGGAGGGAAAGAGTGCCATATCAGTGGCACCGTATACACTGATTATACAGCGATGAGGAAACGGTCTAAAAATAAAAAAAAACAAATGGAGAATGCTACGTGATATCACTGCGCCCAGATTGCTGACTGCGGCGTTCGGAGTCATATCCAGATGGTTACGAAGCAGAGATGACGGTGGGAGCGGCGGCTCACTACTGTCCTCTCCGCTGACCTTCCCGATGTTGCGCTTAATAAAAGAAAAGAGAGTAACATTCTGTTTTGCAGATGCATGAATGGATTATGAATATTCCATTCAAAACATTGCATAATTCAGTGGTGTTACTCTCACATGGCTGCCAGGAGTATATAGCATATCAAGCTTTGAAGTGGCTCCATTTCATTCAAGGAACAATTCAATATCTCTCTGTCTACCTACTGGTGCCACAGATCTTACTCGGGGCTGGTCAATAATCACAGCAATATATTTGTTTAAAACAAAAGAAAAAAGAAAAAGGGAAATAATGTTGGTTTGTGTGTGCATGAAGAACAGATTGCTCTGACTCTGGCCTCGCTCTTCCTACCCTCTGTTTAGTTGAAGTTATTCGCTTTTTTTGCAGCTCCACCAAATAAGTGCATGATCACATTTGGATCATGTGATTATTTGTTCTTGCCAAATTTCATTGAGAACCAAACAAATGTGAAAATTAACAAAACAAAAAGTTGAAACTCAATCCAAACTATATAAAAGAACAAAAAGGAAAATATAAAATAATATTTTTTTTCTCTCTCCAGATTTGTGTTTTCAGTCAAATACAGAACAACTGATGTACTGACCAACTTTGCTTTTTTCCCTGCTGCCTCCTTCTCTGCCCCCTCAGACCCACTCTCTCCCTCTCTTTTCCACTGTTGTTCTCCTTTATCTGGTCCCAGACTGGTTGTCCTTAGTAAGATGGATGTGTGCGTTCCCAGGGCAGATGGCCCTGTTGTTACTCCGTTGTACCCCAGCTCACACTTTAACACCCGTTAAAGTCTGGTCTGACAGACCGTTACCAAGGGAAGGGACTGGAGTTCTGCACCGGGCGGCAAACGTGCGCTGATGCAGCTCACCGCATGGGTGCTCACATCCTCTTTTTATGGGGAGCAGGCTCCAGCAGATTGGGTGCCAAATACATGGATGGATTTTTTTCCCGTTTTAAGGATCAAAGGTTTTGTTACAGCGAAGCTCCAGTAGTGCATAGTCAGCGTTTTGCTCTGATGTCATTTACTCACGGGTACATCAGAATATTGTTGTATTTTCCCACAGGTAACTCACATAGTTAAGTCTAAAGCGAGAGGATGGCACAAAATCTCCTAATCTATAGTGAATCGATTTGCTTATAGCAGCCTTTTTGTTTGATTTGACTTTTTTTGGGGCTCCAAGGGAACTTGTCAAAAACGGAGAACTTCCAGTCCAGTCAACAGTATTTTAATGGTTGGTTCAGGTTGAGAGGCTTGATCCTCTAAAGTCTTTTGAAAGAAGTTTTTGACTGAATAAATTGTAATAGACCGAACACTTTGGTCACATTTCAAAGATTCTTCCAAGTTTTGCCAAAAAGTCTTTCCTTAGTTTTTAAGGACACAAAGAAGTTTTACTCCCTCAGTCACTATCCTCATGTAAATGTGCATATATTTGTTATTTGTTAGAAAGGAGCTTCAGGTCATTTGTTTCTCCTTTAAGTATTCATGAATAACATTAAAATATCAATAGAGTGAGTAGATATATCAAGTCTCAAGACTTTTCTTCTTGTTGAATTCAGTCTTTTATTTGTATTGTAGGACCTGAAGCTTTACGGCTTCACATTGCAGCGTAGGCGTGTTCATGATCAGCATACTTTACGTAGTAAACAAACACGGCATAAAGACCCTAGTTTGCACAATTTTGATAAATGGGACTATGTCAAAACTACAAATAGACCCTTTAAATTGGAGGCCTTATAAAAGAAAGATTATGAAAATTAAAATGAAAAGGAAGTTTAAAGTGTAGATTTACAATATCTGTCTGATATTTCTTGGACTTGTCCTGTAACCAGAGGGTCGTAGGTTCGATTTCAGCCTTGCCAATCCCACGCTTGGGCACAATTCTTAACCTCACGTTACCCTTTGTATGCCTATACTTCGGTCCATCTGCAGGAAAGATCGAATGGGGTCAGGTGCAACGGTGCTTTGGGTGGCAGCTGCTACTTCTGCAACCCAATATCAGATAAGCGGCTGACAATACAATGCAACCAATGATCCACTATAGCAGAGTTTGTACTTCATTCCATACTTGGATTCCGTGATTGCGTGCAGTGCTCACCATGTACCTACAGTATTTCCATAACTGGTTCTCGTCATGTTGTAGGTATAGTTTCACGTTTCAGTCGAGTGTGTCGAAAGCAGCTGGCTCCTTTTGTTTAGTCTGGCGTTGAGTTCACTGGAGCAGCTGTGCGTGTGGACATTTCTGATGTCAGTACGTGTAGACAAAAAAATGAATTATCAGCACAAATGCGTCCTTGAATACCGATACCGTCTGAAACTCGCGGTTAAATAACACTCACCCACCATTTGCCATTTTCGGTCACGATATTCTGATTGTTTCACAAAGCGAAACACAAATGTTACAGCGTTGATGCGCTGCACAATGTTCAATCATCGTGACCCCCCTCCACCTACCTAATAACTACCTCTGATTGGGCACCGTTTTGCATGACGGTAACCTGTGCCTTTTTGATTGATTCATTCCATTTCATTGCCATGATAAACTTTTATAACAGCTATCATTTACCGGCAGCACGTGTAGAATCTCTTCAGGACATCTGTGCTTGATTTCTGCATGCTGATCTGAGGATGATAAATCACCGGCCACACATAAATTACATCAGCGAAATCACACGCAGTATTGGCTTTTTGTGGGCACATATGTAAATCCAGCCCGGGATGTTCAGCTGTGCGAAATTGCAGCCTTTGT
Organism: Chascanopsetta lugubris; assembly: GCA_016785325.1. Taxonomy (NCBI): domain Eukaryota; kingdom Metazoa; phylum Chordata; class Actinopteri; order Pleuronectiformes; family Bothidae; genus Chascanopsetta; species Chascanopsetta lugubris. The sequence continues at coordinate 58,775 of JAFBJT010110791.1, read as the reverse complement.
CTCCCCTCTAACCATGCACTTTCTTTCATTTCAATCTCGCCGTGCGATTGGAATATTGTCCCTTAGCATCTCCTATCATATGTAATGAATGTGCTGCCCCAAAGGTGAGAGCTGTAATTGATTAAAAACCATAATGTTTTTCCATGCCTTGGTGTAGTCCGATAAGGATATCTATGATGTGTGAGTGTGTAGGTGTCCTGTTTGTGTGTGTGTGTGTGTGTGTGTGTGTGTGTGTGTGTGTGTGTGTGTGTGTGTGTGTGTGTGTGTGTGTGTGTGTGTGTGTGTGTGTGTGTGCACAGGACATCAAAGTTGCCGTAGCTCCGTTTCATCCTGGCTAATGAAGAAGCTGCGAGTGTGCTTTCGGGTCACTGTGGGAACGTGCACAGCGAGGTCACTTCAAAGGCGGGATAATGACGGATTAAGTCGGAATCGCGGCCGCACTTTCATTGCTGTCTCACATCCAGTCTGTCGCTTTGCATTTTATGAACAAATCATCGCAACATGATCTGCTAAAATGTGCCCGACTTAATTTCCCTTGTCCATTTTTCCCCGACGCAAATCCTCTACATCCAGATTAATGGCTGCTGGTGGGCAGAGTGGTGGGCCCTTTTTATAGACCCTCGATGGTGATGAAATATTCTTTCATTAGTGTCCATATACTGTATACCCCCGTGTCTCCGTGTTTTAATGCCCTGCTGTCTCTGCACTTCCTCGCCGTGCCCTGTGTTGTGTGCGTGACAGTGATGCAGCTTTTCATTTATGGAAGCCCCATCTCTTGCAACCAAGATTTTCCATCCATGGCTAGCTTCTTGTCTGTGGTCAGAATGAAAATTTCACCCAGGGGCCTTGGCGTTCAGCCGTCGAACACTCGGGAGTTTCTGGCTCGTAAAAGCAAAGAAACCTAATGCCACGACCCCCTCGAAGGATATGTGAATGAGAGATGGTTTGGAGGAGGGTGATACTCTTGGATTACTGGGCTCTTAGCACTCTTATGTGTGAGAGGGTGGCATATGAATATAGCGTTTTACTGGCGTTCATCTTGTTCAGTGTGTAACCCTCACAATCTTTGACCCTGGGCCTGCTGTGCCTGTGGAGTTACAGGTATGTAGGAAGCACTCAGGCAGATGTAATTGCCAGTGAAGTGATTTATCCCCCTGTAGACCCTCTAAGAGCACTCAAACTCTGGGATACGCTGGTCAACAACGCACCTCGGCAGTTATAATCAAGGGGACTCGCCACCGGATCTGTCACCAACATGCTTGTTTGTGATAAAGAGGTGCAATGTCAGGGATAAATTAATATATTTAATCAGTTATATCGGTGAAGCAGTTGTCATCTTCAAAGTTCCACTCTTCTTGAGTATAGTCTTGATGAATTCCGACTACGACAGAAAATGAATGGACTAATCAGGTGACATAAATGATTTAATGCAGATTTAATGTCCAGTGTTATCATCATCATTACTAGTGATCCTTAAAGTTGGCTTTGAATCACCTAATTATATACGGAATCCCCATTAAATCCATTAAAAGGCACAGTGTGTAAGTTTTAGTGGCAGCTCAATGACTCACCTCACCCTTCCCATCCAAGCATATAGGGGGATATATGGTAGCTTTCAGTTTCATTCCAACTCAGAGTGTGTTTAGCTTGAGCATTCTAGGCCTCTGTTAAAACAGCAGTAGAGAGGCACTGATCCTGATGTTAAATATAAAGTGTTTTATTCTAGGTTAAAGCACACATTCATACACACATGTGGTTTTACACACTTAAAATGTCTCTGGCGTTATACATGTGAACAATTTCACTAAAATCTTTCACATCCTAAATCTCTTATTTTAGACGGAGTACAGTGGGTTGAAGTAAATGAAGTGGAGGGCTGTGGTACACTTCAAGAAGACACAGAAAGATCAGACATTTGCTCATTAATGCCCATTTTAAAAATGTATTTATATGAATAATAATCTACATTTAACTTTCTTGTATTGTTGGAACCATCGTAAATGTTTTCTGTTGTTGGACAAACCAAGCATTTTAGAGACACAACCTTGAACTCTGGGTAACTGTATGGTCAGTGTTTTCTAATTGGGTAGACTAAGTGATCATAAGTCCACACGCATACAAGTATACATGAATAATGATAATAATCGTCTGCTACATCTTTAATCCGGTCTAGTCTGTATGTTATTGTACACATTTCTGCTTAGATTAATTCACGCTACACAGTGACTTAATCGACTGTTGTACATACATTAAATAAGCCAGACCATATAGATGTTGAAGTGAATACGTAGTGCAGGATTAGTGGAGCTGACTCTGGCTCGTCCAGCTTTTGGTCCGAAGAGGGAATCGGTGCTCTGCGCTTTCTCATTTGTCGGAAGGCTCCGTGGCAGCTCCCATTTCACCTGGGTTCTCCTATGTTTAATTGGCCTCATTATGTGATTAACTTAGCAAATTTACCTCTTAGCCTCGAGGCACAGCTTTGAACACTGGCAGACCACAAACCTTCCCAAAGTCACTCCATCACTGAAACCACAATGTCAGCATTTAGACTGGCCATCTCGTTCCACAGGGAACTTTTCATTTTCCTGGAGAGATGCCTGTTTGCCTATATTAACCTCGACACCTTTGACTTAACACGCCGCTTTTTTAAAACGCCATAATTCATTCTTGGATGATTAGCAATATATCATTGTTTCCTTAGAAACGCTCAGTATGCATATTTTGTTGCTTATCACGCTTTATATGCTTAGCATGATTTCCGCAAGCTCTGTAAATTGTTGTATTATTTATGACCTGTGTTGCGTTGTCTGGGTGTTCAGATCTCAGCACGTTCTTAAAAAAAACAAAAAAAAACAACTTTCATATATGATGCATAAATCTTTCATTCTGGAGTTCAACACGGACATATTGTCATTATGCAGTCTATCAATCCTCAGTGAATTCAATGGATTTAGGTTTTGCCTTTCAGATCAAGAGCGAGTTGAAAGTAACAGCAAATTGTCCAATTCCAAATTCTGAAAATCTAATATTTGGAGTTGTTTATTTGCAGGTTCATGGATAATGGTTTCAATCTGTTGTTGTCCTTAGAGCATAGTATGGAAAATGAAAGGAAGATGAAAAACAAAAGTCCATGAGGTTAATGCATCTCAGGAAATCTCACAGGTCCTCTGCAGGGGCCCCTGATAGTCATATGAAACCACCAGTAAAGTGCCAATTTTACCACTCCACTAGCATTTTGCCAACAAAGTCATAGGTTTGCATCCTCGTTTAGCGACCAAGTGGTCGGGAATGCGATGCAGTGTGCATGTGCATGTGTGGATGTGTCTGAGCTGGAGGAAGAGAAGTTTACAAATGGGATCCATCATTTTTCATGCGCAGGGGTGACATCCCTCCGTCAGCCAATTTCGCTCTGATAGCCTGGTCCCCTGGTTCATTGATATCTGCATTAGGGACCTTTGTTAAAGGTCTCATCTAAATGCATTGAAAAACGCCTTGTTCCCTCTGTGTACCTCCCCACTGTTAAAAGTGCGTGCATGCATGCATGTTGCTCGAGCGAAGACTTGCCGACTTGGCTTTGTCTACATTAAGGTTGTGGCAAAGCGATGTGGTGTCAATGGACCTGGAAGGGGGAGAAGAAATAAAAAAAACAAACCAGCGGGGGAAACCATCAGCAAAGCCACAACAAAAGCCGACTGCTCCGAGTGCTCTCACAATAACAGCCATGAGTGTTTTCGCTCTCTGTTGCCACGGAGCAAGTCATTAGTGTCTGTTCATGCTGCTACTGTAATGAATTTAATAAATCTATCCAAATTAACAGGGAAAAAATGAAGCGTGGCCTTTAAACATGTTTCAAGAATAGGGCAGAAGGCATGGTGAAGGACCTTGTTTCAGATTTGTATCAATATGACAGTGGCTGCTGTCCAACGTCGGTTTGAGTGTGACCATTAACCAAAACACTCCACGGCCACTTGATTTTATCCCACTAAAAGCACCACCCTTGATATCCCGCTCTTGTACAGTCCTGCAGTTCAGACCGACCTGACTGTACATCCCTTGCTACTATTAAGACAATTTAATTTGCTATTCCTGTCCATCTATTTTACAAAGGCATACTGTGATATGACAGAGGTGCTCAGGGGCTAATGTCGCTGTCAATCCACTGTCCTCTCAGCTAACATCTCGCGGCTTAATTTCTACACCAATCCAAATGCCCTTGAGCTTCAAGAGATCTCATTCCTGCACTTGAATTGAAATTGCCCCAAGCTCAACACTTTGCTTATAAGCAATGTTGCACTTTGAACAGTTTTTGCAGGTGTGCCTCCAAATGTGCATGTGGACTTTCGAGTAAAAGGCGAAGCACACACCCAGCCAGTGTCATAATTCATTAATATGTTTAATATAAATGTATGTCGAGCATTTCATTTGCAGCCTTTAGGTAGTTAGGCTATATCTCCTGGCACTCTAATAAGATATATTAAGAATAGTAATTAATAAACTTGATAATCTGAAATTGACTAATAATTTGGTGCTTGAGGACATCCCTACAGTCTGGTCCCGTAGGGATTCCATTAAAAGTCTAACTATAAGCCATAGTAGTTTCAGTGGTGCTATACGATTCAAACACGTCGCCCTTGCAACATTATTGAAATCCACTTTCAAATGACTTTGGAGTTAGTCATTTACATTAAGTTTATGGACCCTGTGGCACATCACAATAAGTGCTCCAACCTGAGTGATAGCGCATCTCTGAATGTTTACAAAGAGAATTGCACTGGGAGCATCTGTCACTGCCTGTCACTGGTTTGAAGAGAAAATGTGAGTGTTTGACACATGCTATTACTGCTTTCGTGTTGTCCTATTTTGTGATAGAGTCCAAGAAAGGACAGGTTCATGTTAACATTCTTCAGTCTGAGTCTGGTCTGTAAGGCTACCGCGATGAATCCAAATGCAACTAATGGCACAGAAGCCTTGACCCTGACTTGAATAATACACTATGAATCAAAGGCAGAGCTGCCCATTCCTAATGCTCATGCTGACGTGCTCTCTTTTAAATAAACTTATTGCCGCTGCGCTCTTTTATCATGTGAGGCAGAAATGTCAGCGCCAATCCAAACAGGCCGAGCCAAACCGCCCAAACATGCAGAGATTGGATGTGAAATCGGTGCAAGGGTCACTGACAAAAGAAATTGGGTTTTATGCAGCGCGTGCCTCAATACACAACACTTCCAAACCAAAGGTAAAAGCAAAGCCCTCACCGGCTATTTTCGACCCATCATTATTTCTCATAAATCCCAAACTAGCCAAGACCAGTGCCTTTGACAGCATGACTGATGAGTTTGCCGTCGTGAATGTCAAGAGAAATGGTCTCCCGCACCTTATCTCCCCTATTTCTCATTGTGAGTGAGACTTGGGGGTTTTTATGGAGAAAAGCCACGGGCTGTTGTGATGAGCATTACCCGGTGATAATGAAGGGCACGCCGCTGTACTGTCAGCCTTTACAGACGGACAGGCAAGCGAAAGCAGGCAGGGACCTGCTGGCGGCTGGGAGACGTTGCCCATTCAAGCGTTTATGTGCCCTTATGTCTTTATCTGGAGACCGGGATAAATGAACATATTTATATATTTACTCTATGTCAATGCTGTGATTGCCTTATCTGCCGCTGCCTTCATTCATGGAGGGAAATGTCAAGAGGTAATCAAGTCAGATGTGCCTTTTGTTGGATGCTATTCAGAGGATCTCGGATTGAAGACTGGAAACATGCGGGTGATGGGTCTGAAAAATCCTCCTCTCTGACGTGTTTGCTTTAACTGGAGATGTTTCCGTACTGTTTGATTATTCATATCATCCACCTTTAAGCCACATATAGATCCATACATAATGGAGAAAAATAGGATCCATGCATACTTTATGTTGGACTTTCCACTCAAAGTCTTACTCCTCATTGAACAATTATCGTCTCAGGACATTTGAAATTAACCACTTAAGTATACATTTTTATCTCCAGCACCAATGGCTATATGTTTTTAACGAGTGGTTTCTAGTCCTGAAAGTAATCCACATCTCCCACTGAGCCTCACATTAACATCTTTTTTTATGCTGCCTGTAAATTGGCATGCAAACCCGTCTTTACAGATGAGGGGTTATGACGTTGGACTTGAGTCTGAGCAATGTCAGTTAGGCAGGGAACTGCATATTTATGATTGCTTTGAGAAGTTTTTTATTGCGTTGTTTCCTCCCAGAGCATTGTCTGCAGAGACCTGACAGCTTCCCTCAGAGATTAGTCTTAGATGCCCCCATGGTAGTTGGCAGTCTGGCCAGATGGCCCTGCCTGCTGATCTGCTCTCCTCCTCTTCTTATCTACTTCCATTCCTTATCTTACCCTCCGCAACGATCCCCTCTCTCTTTGCTTGATTTCCACCCATCCCGAGTTTTCAGTGCTTTGTGTCACCTCGTGTCCTCCGGTTAACAGTGATACAAATCGGGGTTAAAACATTTGTTTACACCGAAGAAGGGAATGGCAGAGAGAATCAGCACCAAGCTAAATGTCAAGGATGATGAGGTGGGTCAGGCCCCGGCAGTGCCGTTGCGATTGCGGCTGTCTTTGCACGGCATCATCACAAACCCTGACAACTGTGAATAGAATGCACAATTCATGCAGTCTCTCAGTTCCACTGTTTCCTCAAGAAATTAAATTCACATGTTATCTTGGAGAACATCATTCCTCTCCTCTGCCCCACACTAGTGTCAGGAGTAAAGCGTCGTCTCGAACTGCACAGTTCAAACCAAAGACAAATGGATTCTGGCAGTCTGTCTCTCTCGCCAAAACCACATCCACAAAAGTACTCTTATCTGCTCGCTGCTGACGTATGCCTCCTTCAATAGTTAACAGGATGTATAGGTGCCAACGGGCCATTCAAAATACATAAGAAAAGTTTGGTATCATTTTTTAATAACTCGAAACCACAGAATACTAAGCAGGTTGTCAACTATTTGGCCCGCGATATGACAAGTTTGAATGTGCTCACACCTCCACTCCACGCCTGTATGTTTGCTGAGTGCCTTGTGTATGAGCTATATGATTCTTTCATGAGCTATGTGGTGGCTGGCCTTTCATAGGCGTGCGCTCATTGAACACTTAATCAATATCTGTCATTTCGAACTCATCCCCCCGAAGCGGGGGTTGTTCTGTGTCTGCCTGATAATCCATCTCCATACAGCTATTTGAATTTGTATAACACACTAAGAGGACCTTTTTCATTATCAAAAGACTTAACAGATTGTTTAAGGACGCTCGGTATGCATTTTCATAAGCTAAAAAAAAAAAATCTATAAACGAGGGCTGAAGCACCTGAGCCACTGTGTGAGGAGAATCTGAGATTCAGAGGAAGGAAATTTCCAGTGCTGTTTATGCTTGGTTCTTTCTTTTCAAGATTGTTGACTTCTGTTTCAAGATCTGATTTCTTTCACCTTCAGTTTCTCTCAGAACTCTATGCTCTCTGTCAAAAAGTACCTGCTGGCATGGAGAATGCTATGTCTTTTGCTGAAAACTGTGTCTACACTATTTTTTCTCACCCCTGTTGGGAAGATTTACGGCATCAAAACAAAGATGTTGTCTATGTTGTGTAACTTTTTAAAGTTGTTGCAAGCACCACTGGCTGAACTGGAGTCTGCAAACTAGGCTGGTTATGTTGCAAGTATTATTTTGTGTACTGGTTTATTGGTTGTTGAACTTTTGTTATGAAGGCACATTTATTGTGGAGGCACTGGTGGTTGGGGAGTAGTGGGCACACTTTAATGTGTTGTTTACTTGGCCATGCCAGCCAATAAAAAAGATATTTCAATGACCCAACAATAAGAGCGTTTGACCGTTCCCTGGATGATGCAACAATCGTGGAAACCATATTATGGAGAGGGTGTTTCTTGCTCTGTTTTTATTTCCTCCTCTTCTTCTTTTTCACCTTTTTGTGGAGTTATATTTTTCTCATTGGAAACATCTGTTGTTCAGGAGGAGACCGATACCTCAAGTTTAAAAGGGAAAGGGGCCGTGTTGATGTCACAGCTGGTACACAGCTGACCATTCCGTTGAGCATAAACTCAGTTTAAGATTGTTGGATGATCTAGACTTTGCAGCCATTTTTTTTACAAACCTCCAATGCAAGAACAGAAGGATTTTGGAAAGAGTGAGACATCTATTTGACATTTGTGCCGCTACAGTTTTGAAGAAGAGCAATGGGGATTTACGCGGAAACAGGTGCTGTTTGAGAGGGAGAGGGTTTTTGGGGGGAAAGGATTTCGAAATGTGAACGTGAAATGAAGAAATAATGCTCTCAAAATGAAAGAGCACACTGTTGAATGACGATGCGAGAGAAACTCCACAGGTTTTATTGCTCTTGCCCGGCTCCTCTGTCTGTGTATTTGCTTTGGGTTTAAGGAGTCACCGAAGGTAATTTATAGCATCCCACCCCCTAGGAGAGTATTAGATAAGGCACCGCTAAAGCTGCCAGACTACCGCCTCGGAAAGAGGAAGACTTTGGATTCCTTATGAGCACGGTCTCTAAATCACTGGCCGCTTCTTGTGATAGCTCTTTTGAGAGTCTATCTGTGGTGACGACTGATGGTACTCTGGGTGCAAGGCTGAAGCGATTGTAGTTTGCGAGTTGATCCGGAGTAAACATTGATAGTATTGGAAGAACAAAGACACTATGTGTTTAAGTTGTTTTTTTTCTCCTCCCCATCTACTGTGTTTCAGTCCTGAAGCTCAGCCTTCTCAGAGGCCAATGTGCAGTGATCCATGCTCTTTGCACAGTTAAGAAAATAGTTTTTGAAAATTGGACCTTGAAGAATTCAGAGCAGCTGAGTAATTGGAGGTCAATAGAAAGCAATGCTCCACGACAGAGCTGAACCCGCAGAGACGGAGCGAGCTGGAGATAGAGAGACGGAGGGAAGGAGGGAGAGAGAGGGGAGCCAGCGGAGTGTCAATCAGCCGGCGTTTTGCCCGCATTGCCCCTTAATTTAATCACTGTTTAATTACTGCTGTCCCCCGAGGGCTGCTCTGTTAGGTTCAGTTACTGAGCTGTTCCTCTTCCTCTGCCTCCGTCTCTGGGTGCATATTTAGCCCTTGGACACTCTCTGTAAAGCGGGCCACACTCTCAGAAGCCTCAGCAGTATTTCAACCTTACCTCTGGGCCCCCTTGCACAAATCTGCTGATGATAATGTCAAGGGCAAGCACATATGCATATGTGTGATGAAAGCCGCCTGCAGGAAGAGAGGCACCACAAACACATAACTTTACCCTGGCAGAGCAAGGGCAGGAGGAGCAACCACCGCCCAGTGTCCACACCTCCAGGACCGCCCCCTTCACAGCCGTGTGTGAGTATAATGTGAAATCCAAGAGCTGTGCAACTCATCATTAAAAATCACTGCTGGAAGCAATGGTCAGGTTTGCGAAAACAGCTCCCTGGCACTGTATAATGTGCACTGCTATATCTGTGGCCAAACACTGAGCACATGTTGTGGTTTCTCTGGATTACCAGCAGCCCACCACCACGGATCCGACACGGGAACCGCGCCGGGGGAATAACTCACATTTAGCTCTTAAGCTACAGCAATCAATATAAATTTAGCATGGTAATGATCAGGTGCAGGGGATATGGGTCTCCTGTGCCTCTCTCTCTCCGTCTCTCTCTCTCTCTCTCTCTCTCTCTCTCTCTCT